>JAUMHH010198868.1:0-50687 GCA_032359455.1 Chlamys rubida | reverse complement strand
TGACGGTGGGGGTTACCACACCTACCGATAAGGGGAGGGGTGGCAGTGGGGGTTACCTCACCTAACAATAAGGGGAGTGTGGCAGTGGGGGTTACCTCGCCTAACGATAAGGGGAGGGGTGGCAGTGGGGGTTACCTCACCTAACGATAAGGGGAGGGGTAACGGTTGGGGTTAATTACTTCGATCTTAACACTTATATATGATGATTTAAAAGAAAAGCTTATATATCTCTTTTGGAACTAATTGTTAATTCATTACATTCCAGGAACATCACTTTCTACCTGTAAAGGAAGATGTTTTTAAGGAAAGTATGGAACTTAAATGTTATTTTCATTGGTAGATAATGAGTGAAATAGCACATTCTTACAACATATATACCAACTTTGTAACAGGTCTCTGATAACATTTCGTGTATTTGTCGTGAAGGGTCAACATAGACGTATACCTAGCTCACAGACCTGATCAGACACTGACTCAGTGTAATAGTATATAGCATGTGACATATAGGATATCATTGTTGAACCAACAGGTCATACACTATCTTATTTATACAAAGTAGGGTAGATGACTTGGCGGTTATGCAATTTTGTCAACAACAGGAAATCTTTAATTGAAAAATACTTGAAATATCATCTCAACACTCATATGCAGTGAAAATACGATCAACCCAAATTTTGTTTCACCTCATACATTAGCCCTGTACATGTACATAGTTGAACTGTTTAATGATTAAAGTACCAGATGCTCTGGAAAAACGATTATTCTATGTATATTTTAACGAGTGTTTCTAGTTGTAATGTTCAATTAATATATTCTAATATATGTTGTTTAGTTCAAAGACACGTGTTGTCTCCATGATTATTGTGTTTTAACTTTTACAGTCATGTGACTTCTACATCGTTACAATGGACCCTTTGGAATTCGACTCAAATGTGAATACAAAAAGAAAATGCAGTTTAAAATTCAATGCACAGATATTTTAACATAATTGTGAAGGAGTTAATTTTACCTGTTTAGTCAAGTGTTAATGATGTAGTTGACTGACAACAGCAAGGTTTATGATGTAGTGGACTGACAACAACAACAAGGTTAAATGTGTAGTTGACTGACAACAACAAGGTTAATGATGTAGTTGACTGACAACAACAAGGTTAATGATGTAGTTGACTGACAACAACAAGGTTAAAGATGTAGTCGACTGACAACAACAAGGTCAATGATGTAGTCGACTGACAACAACAAGGTCAATGATGTAGTTGACTGACAACAACAAGGTTAAAGATGTAGTGGACTGACAACAACAAGGTTAAAGATGTAGTTGACTGACAACAACAAGGTCAATGATGTAGTTGACTGACAACAACAAGGTTAATGATGTAGTTGACTGACAACAACAAGGTTAATGATGTAGTTGTCTGCAACAACAAGGTTAATGATGTAGTTGACTGACCACAACAAGGTTAATGATGTAGTTGACTGACAACAACAAGGTTAATGATGTAGTTGACTGACAACAACACGGTTAAATGTGTAGTTGACTGACAAGAACAAGGTTAATGATGTTGTTGACTGACAAGAACAAGAGGATACTGCAGTGTCAACACAACTATAATTCGGATTTAAAATCGATAAAACTAAGAACAATGTGAACAAAGTACAAACATACACACAGGTTATCGATAAATACAAAGGAATAAGACCAAGTGTTCCAGAAAGGTAAGCGTCTTCTGCTTAATATAAAACACCCGCCATGTAAATATAGGTCAAGTTCCAGTAATGTCACGTCTTCACATCGAGAAACCAGGGAACTTACTGATGAGTATAATAAGAAACATCGACCTTCATAACACACAAAGAAATAGTGTATTTCCCTACGAGATAATGACGGCCACCATAAAACTGTTACATAGTCTTCTTCAACCTGTGTCTATGGAAACCTGGTGTTGAAAGTTTGTCGAGCAGCAGTGTGTACCTATCACGGAAGTCATGCTATTCGGAGTCAGCTCTTTCCTACCGAAAAAACTGCGACACGTACACACCGTAGGTAGGGGATTCGGGGATGTTACTATCAAGAAAGCGAAGTTCACGATCGAGAAGTCGAAATCGTCCCGCTTATCGTACAGCTTTGTAGTGAGCCATCCTTACTGATATGCTGTAAGTAAAGATATCAACGAAAACAGATGTAGTAGAAGAGTCTGTAGTGTCTTTGATTTCAAGCTCCGAAGGGTATATACGATCGATATGATTAATCAATTTATTGTTATTCAAAGACAGCAAATCGTCCATATATCTGAATTTGAAATTGAAAAACTTGACAAGTTTTTTTGTTACTAGTCCTACTACGCTCATCAATAAATTTAGCTTGATATTAAAACAAAAGCAAACCGGCCTGTAAAGGGGCCCAGTTTGTTCCCATAAGAAGGCCCACAGTCTGCTGGAAAGTATTGCCACCGAACTCAACAAAGATATTTTCAACAAGGATCTCAACCGTTCTCACAATTTCATCAGTTTTCCTCAATACATTTTGTTTTGCCTTTGTTGTGTTTTTCCACAAAATATGCTTCTAAACAATTACAGCCATATATCTAAATTGTCGTTCGCCTTTCTTGGAAAAGAAAGCTCTCACTGATAGCTATTAAGAAAATTCGCAAACAGCAATTCAGGAAATTGCTATCAGTCACCAAGCATCATAACGGTTATATCTTGTAACGAAAAGCATAACAATGGATATCATGTTTCAAATTACATGTGTGGTTTTCACAATGAGTTATTTCCCTTTAGCATTTTTCATGATGTACTATACTTATAATTATCGTGGCTATGTCTATCTACCTAAAGTTAACATTTCCGATTATTATCATCTTTCCCACCACCTCTACTAAAATCCGAATCCACCCCATCAGCACCTGCATGAACACCTCTACCTCTGCGCGAGCACCACGGCCATCATCACTATACAGGTATAAAAGGATTTCTAAGAACCCTTAGGACTTCAGACATCATCACCCTAAATCACATGTAATCTTTGTTGAGTTACGATAATGTATGGGACGAGCTAATGATGTCCTAGTTGTACTGTTTAATGTAAACTTTGATTGGCAATCTGTATCGGCAAACTAAAATATAAACGGCGGTCCCTTACTTCGCATATCTAGTATTTAATCAATATGACATGTACATGGTTATGTAGATGGTAATATAGCATGCCTCAGATAATTAAAACAGTAGAAGATATTATTTTCACCCTTACTTGGATAGTGTAATTAATTCAGCACTAGGTATCATATTCTACGTGACTTGCCCAGTTGTACCACATGAAATTATAGATTTACTGTACTGTTCAATATGCTGGAGGGCCTGTATGGACATTAATATTACTTATAGGGAAATAGTAATCCATCATATGTATTTTAAAGACTTTTCAATTATTTGATGTTTGAATTATGTATGAATGGTTAAAGTAACATAAAAAAGAAAATGGTCATTTTAACTGATATAATGTCTCGCAATTATTTTTATGTATGAGCATCAACGTTTTTCAAGTGGGTGTGTACGGACATTTTACTATACATGTAAGATCTAATTGATGATAATTTTTATATGTGCACTGGTTTATGTAAGTAAAGGTTATACATTCAAAATGATATTTTACCGTAGATAAAACAGTAGTAGGTATTTTATCCTACACAGCATGCCGCGGGTGATAAAGATAGTAATTTCGAAGACATGCACGAGGTGCAATTAAGACAGTATTAGATATTTTATTTCTCATTAAAAAAAGAAAACAATACCGAAGTATCAACAACACCGTATTTCAAACTCAAAATCGATAAAACTAGGACAAGATGTTAACGAAGGGAAAACGTTTAAATGGATATCATTGAAACAGTACAAGAAAAAATCAGACCTTGTGTTCTAGAAACCTAGTTAGCGTCTTCTGCTTTGACGCAACATCCACGTAAACTCTAGGTAAACTGGCAATGGTCGTCCTCATAACGTGAATCGAGGCTGTGATAACGAAACACAAAGCACAGTAATGGACATGCTCACAAACATCGACCTTCCTATTATAGAAAAAAATAGCCAATTCACCAATGAGATCATGGTGGCGACTACACAACTAACACAAATCTCTATAAAATCGGTATCATGGTGGCGACTACACAACTAACACATAATCTCTATAAAATCGATGTTAGTTGTCTGCAATCACTCGAAATTCGTCTGGAGATCATCTATCATGAAATACGGACGAAGTTTTGAACTGCGACTTGTAACCGCCATAGGTTTGTGAGCAGGGATGGTTATATAAAGAAAGGGAAAGTTCACTGTCGGATAGTCAAACTCATCAGGCATATCGTACAGCTTATGTCAAGTTGTAAATTCTTCGTAATTTAAAGAAAGCGCATCGTAGATAGATCTTAAAGTAAAATTGATGGACTTTGCAAGCCTTTTGTTACCAGCCATGATAAGGTTTTTCAGGAAATTTTAGCCTCATTTGAACAATAAGAAGTCATCTAGAAGAGTGACACGATTTGATCCTCAATATATTTTATTTTTGCCTTTGTCGTAATTTCCACATAAGATCGTCTTAACAAGTGTATTACCATACACATGTACATATTACGCAATTTGCCTTTCTTGGAAAATAAAGCTCTCATGATAAGAGGATTAAATCGTTGCCTGAGTCTGGTGTGTTGTATGATAAAGTAGAGAAGCCTAAGGTTCTAAAGGGGACAAACATTAAATGGGTGATGCTCAAAATGGATACAAAATAAAATTCTACATGATGAGTAAAATCGCTCTGGCTATCGTTGTAATAAAGATCGAGTGAGTTATCAGGATTACAAGGACCTTAAATGAAACAATTACAATCGTCTCTTTTAAAATGATCAAGGTGATAACCACAACACGGTAATTGTTTACAACATTAGTAGAAACTCCTCATGGAAGTTCACTAACTTTAGGTGTTGTTAGCAACAAAGGCTATATGATGTCGCATCTTAAGAACAAATATTGTATTTCTGCACAAATGTTCACAGTTTAATAAAAAAAATCCAAAGCTTTAAAAATTCGCAAAACAATAAGAATGCAGATCTTTCCCGAATACTTTGGCGTTGAGGGTTGGAGATACTGGTATACTTGCGGACTACAGGACAACTGGAACACTGTCCGAGTCTGTCCTCACACGATCATCTCCTACGGTATGGTAGTTTTGGGGCTAAACATTGTTAGTCTTTGTTTTATGGCCATAAACAGTGATTTAATGTCTCTCTAAGTTACAAATAGTCAGCCACAAACCGCTTAAATCGAATACCTGCCACCAATGCATCCTAGGATGTTTCTCGCTGTAGTATAACCGAAGATCAATTCAGAAAGCATTCAATATAACTTCAATTTTCTATTCTAAAGCAAAATATTGCAATACTATTAAAAACACACACTTACATGACAAATTGTGATATTTAAGGCGTAAATGGAAGACCGACAGAAGTTATAGCTTTTTTGTATCGGATTTTACTGCAGATCAATAAAATTAATCCCTACCAATATCCGCACGGTAGAAGCCCACCTGTAAGTCCTAGGACACCTTCGATCCACACCAAAGCGCATGCGTAAAAGGGTAAGCGTGCTTGCCAACGAAAAATCGGATTATCGCGTAACCTACTATGATAAAACATATACCCGAATACTAGCTATTCTATAGGTCGGACCTTTACATAAGGAGAGAAAATTCCTTATGACAATATACGGTAAGGGCTGTGGATATCTACATGGTTTAAATCAGGCATGAATTGATTTACCTGTACAGGTGAAGGGGAAGAGATGCCGATGGATATGTTCAATCAGCTGTTATATTGGTGAATTATGTAGACGTACGGAATGTAAGAAATATGACATAAAAGTGTCACAGAATTGCCTTCTCGTGACTAGTTTTGAGGTGGATAAGGCTGAAAAACAAAGTCTAAAATCAAAAGTGTGACACCGCCGCTGACGGCGTACTAACAGCACGATGATATACGCGCTGATTGTGTTATAACGAGCAACAAACGAGATCACGTCTTGGAATATCAAGTTAGGGCACTTTTATTACATCACAACGGACATTTGTTGAGGAGTGTTTCCTGTCCTTTGAGTATATGACCCGAAATCGCAGTGTCAGTAATGGAGGTACTACGGCCATCACCGATAGAGTCGGGTGTCGAAATGACGTACGACAAAAAGGACATTAGGGCTGCACTAGCTGCACACAATGCTCAGAAACAGAAACTGGGTTATGGTCAGCCTCTCAAAGACAGCCCGAGGTTAATGAGCTTCAGACGGAGGGCTGTCAAAGGTCTGTCTCCCATGTCTATGAACAGTGATAGTCCCAGCTTTACCACGGGGTCGTCACGGACTATGTACGGGGCCAGTATCACGCCTCTTAAGAGCATTACCACTGACAGTCTTCATACATCCATGAGTCAGCAGCTTCTACCATCCAAGGACTTACCCGTGCTGAGTAAATCTGCTCCTCCTATCCCGGACGTACCGCCCAGCTGGAAAGGGTCTTCTACTAACCCAAAGGTAACACCACCCTCTTGGTATACGTGTGTTAAATTTAACATTTTCCTATATGTAATAATTTGTATATATACTGTTTGATATATACATTTTTATGTTAAGATGTGCAGGTGGGATATTTTATTTCAATTTTTATTTGTTTCAGAGAAAATTGTCACATTTTTTCCTTAAAGTCTGTCCTTTTAAATGTAGTCCCAGCTAGTATGTCCCTAGTTTCTCCAAGTGACCCTCCCGGCAATATCAATCAATGGTCACCTACTTCAATGTGAAATTCAACCTTATCACTAAAAGATCACAGTGTACACTAAAGTTATGGATGTCCACTCTTCGAGCTTACCACCAGGCTGTTAGTCGATGTAATACGGTTTACTAGCCTGGTATCTATACTTTAAGCCTAATACACGTTCTGACCACTTATATTCCCCACCTTATGTACATTGACTCCCAACTGACCAGTATCAGGTGTTTTATCTTATCTCTCCCGTTGGCCATTTTCGATAAATCCCATTCAAATTTAGACTTAAAAGGTCATCGCAATAAAGATAAATTATAATGTTTACATAGATGTTTATACACGCTACCCATCCACACCCTAACCCACAACCCACAATCCACAATCCACCAACAGCTCGTCATCAAATATAGTCTCCATATGTATAAATTCAAATAAAATAAACACAGTATGTATGTTCTGTGTAGTATGGACAGTAACACCTTATATATGTGTCTGTTATAGTAAACACAGTGCCATTTTATATGTGTTTTCTCTATTATACTCAGAAGCATCTATATATCATAAATCGCTCTATATTTCGTGAACTTCATTTCGCAAAATGTACCTGCAAGTTTCTTTCATGAATACTTGAATTCATGATTTAGAGGATGATTAAAAACAGGAAATTATTCATGGCATCAATGCATGGAAGATCTAAACTCGCGAGTGTTACCTCGAGAAATGTATCTCGCAAAAAATAAAGTGATTACAGTATGTAGTTGCAATGAATTGTATAAGGTTGCTTAGCACCCCTCGGTCAGTTTATGTTAATATTATATGTTGATGTTTAATACATAATTATTTGGACATGCATTGCAAAGCGTTGAAGTCATGTTTCGTGATGATCAGACCATCTGACCATTTGTTAAAAAAGGGGACACAAACCTTTGTAACCTTAACTGTGTTAAGTGTGTTCAGTACCAAACGCACACAGACACCCAGTCATGTTCAGGGATATAAATGACTCGACGCATTCCAGATATAGTATACAGGTTTGATTCCAAATGTCAATATTTATCATTATTTTCAAGCGTTCAATTGATTTGGTAAATTGTATTATTCTGTTATTTAACTTAGCTGTTTGTGCGTAAAATGAGTCTAGCTGCAAAAGATCAGTTTGCACTAAGATACAGATCTGAGACACCGACTATTTAACATTAATATAGTGACACGTTCTTGGTGAAAGGGGATATAAAAGTACTGCTATATTATTTTCATGCTTTTACATAAAGAAAGACGAAGTGTGCTTTTACATGTGTGGTGGCGACATTTTCCGTCTGACTGATTATTATGTGTACGGCTTATACTGTTATTTCAGGTCGTTGACGGGACCCTGACATCATGGGGTGTATGTTATTGTGTGTGGGTAGTAGAGTATATGTATAAATAAGTTAACGGGCCTGGGTTTGTGTCCTTTCGTTTGACCTCATGGGGAACAATATTCTCACACGTAACCGTTATACGTTCATTGGAAGCCAATCTTAAACTACTAATTACAAAGTAATCGTGTTTGACGTCTTTGGTGAATCGTGATGTGATTGGGATTAGAGAGGAGACTTAGAAAATCTATCAGAAATCTACCCTGTTACACGTTATGGGTATACGTGCTTCAGTAAATGGCGTTAGACTTGTCTCTTGAATGCAAACACATGTGTGATTTTAATCGCGGGAAACGGATTACTAAGTCAAGGTTTTATATACGAGTCACATTTTGCATACGAAAGCAGAGATCTGGCCGCTTTGATATGCTGAAAAATAAGCGTTTTAAATGCCTGTTACCATCAGTTTTTATATGCACTTAGTCACCATTATCGTGGTTGCATAGCGTTAATAGCAGCAGAGATTGCTGAGCCAAGCCTTTAAACAACCACTAGAATAGGAAGTTAGGAAACACCTATATAGTTTACTGATAAGATATTTACTGTGACCATATTAAATTTTGTTCATTTATGACGTATCAGCGTTACGAAAGATCAACAGAACGAAAACCTATGTCTAAGGTGTCCACACCATTGGTTCAAATACATGTAAAAGGGGGAGGTGTCTGTAAAACACTTCATAATGTTACAACGTTGGCTACAACAGCTATCTTATGTATAAACAATCAAAACAATGTGGCTTTCTCCCTATCCTATACTAATGCATTATGCTTTTAAAAATTTAAAGCTTTTAAATATTTTGCTTAATTTCAAAATTTGAAATGAACATATATACGCCGTTGTTTTCTATATATAAATTATAAACAATGACATTTTCTAAACAGAAAACCAGAAGTGGCTTTGAATGTTAATACCCTTCCAAAACAAGAATTGCACCGGTGTAGTTGCCTTTAAAACGGATATACAAATATACTACAATATCAACACAATGCAAAATATGATACAACGGAAACCTTAAAGGCACAAGATTTACAGAAAAGACATTATGGACCCACACAAACAAATACACGAAACCATTCCTGCGATTCGTGTGGCACCCGTCACTTGTCCAGTCCATCAAGGTTTGGAAGTCATACCTTTTAAACGTGGACATTGATTAACTACACGGTGATTTAAAAGGAGTCAAGAAGATTAGTTTTTTTTATAAATGATTGACCTTAATTCGTCCGGTGAGACGTGCTAGGGATTTACCATATATGTTATATAATATTATTGTAAGTCTCTCCGGGAATTATGCCGTCAGAGTTTACTAGGTCAAATATGGTAGGTACTTAAGACTAGGTCGATAGAGAACCAACATATAAAGCTATCCTGTATACTTTTCAATTAGTTTCTCATTGCAATAGTCACATTGTCTTTAACAATAAACGTGAAGACCTGAGCACATCTTTATAAAATATCCAATAAACTTTTAGCACTGAACATTTCTGTAATAGTAAACAATAATTTCGTTAAAAGATTTCATATAAGACTGACTTATCATGTCCAACGTGTCCATCATATCCTAAAATTTGTATTTGTGCTACAAAAAAGATAACTATTTTACGTTTTTGTAACAAATAAACGAACAGATGAACATGACACTATTAATTCAATAATGTCATCATTCTATATTCTTTTTAATATATAATTCATTAATCAATATGAGAGATATGATGCCAAATACAATGTAATTCTATAATAATCCTATAATTAAAAAAATCAGTTCTCATGAGATAGCCTTTAGCATCTCTCCTGGAAAACCAGGTGAGATGAAAGCAGTACAGACTAGTTGTCCTTAAAGAGGTTTTTACTGTTCTTATACTAATAACGCTAAATATGGAATGTAAAATATAGGTTGCAATTTTATCAGCAAGAGTCCTAAGCGCTAAGCACGGTTCACCACTGTGCTACCGGTATGTGATCAGACATCTCACTGTTGTAGTGATTCACACAATCAGTGTTATTTAGAAAAGGATAATCTATTGTTTGTATCGGTTTTCCCCAATTGATTATTAACTAGTGTAAATATAACCACATACAATGGCGATTTTACAACCTATTGTCACCACACAGCCAGCCCGTATATCAGTCGTATGCTATCGTATAGTACAACATAGTTTAAATACCGGGTTGTAATGTCCTTACAAACGGTGTAAAGCGCTTTGTGTGTATTGATCATCAAATGTTTAATCCATTTTTTAAGATTTAAGTTCATTACTCAATGTGGCTTTAGGATATCTCGAACGATCAGTAAGTTGCCAAAATAACATCCTGCCAAACATGTGTTTTTCAGAACAATGCAGCAACAAAGGGGAGAGGGTGGTGTTTACAATGTCATTATCAACAATGACACTTAACGACGAATGTCAACAAAGCCGAATACAATATTTCTATTTCAATCTTTTAGTACACTAATATTTTATGGAGACTATGATTTTTTTCAAAATCGTAAGACAAAATGACAGATTTGGAAGCAAGCAGAAATATCGCCATGTAAGAAGTGAAAGAGGTTCGAAATATAGACATTAATAAAATGCCAGTCAAAGTGTATACCTGTAGGATTGATACGTATGACTCCAATACCGTATGCTGTGTATCCCCTGAACTCAGACCTAGCCAATACACCTTGCCTTGTTTCAGGTTGGACCATTGACTGTCTTATCATATGATCGTTTTTCTTCAATTCCCAATCGATCCCTTTATCACTAGAGACGGCGAGAATGTGGAGTTCGACCTCTCACAGCGCTATTCAGAACCGTAATTCTTGATAACCGTGTACACACACTTGAGACAGACACTCAGATATATAACACTTTCTGTCAACAGATACGTCCCCAACATAAGCTTGAACACTGCCTGCTATTGTCAGTGTTTCTAAACAGAGGTATGGTATTGTAAGAACAGCTCCCACTTGTATGGCTGTCAAATATTTAAAAAACAAAATACACCATCTTCATTTTATCGTTGTCGTTGTCGTTTTCGTCGTCATCATCATCATCATTGTCGTCGTCGTCTTATTCCTGCTCCTCCTCCATCTCCGACGCGTTATCGTCATCATCATCATCATCATCATCATCATCATCATCATCATCATATCATCAGCTGCGTCATGTTAACAAGCGAAACTTTTCAAACACAGTGGCTCAATTTACACAACATTTACACATCCCTAAAGCTTTGTTCTCCGAATAATTGGTGCAACCTCTGTTGGAGGAAACGCTAATATTTTTGGAAGGCTTGTGGTGGTAAAAACGCATAACTTTCCGGATTCCATATACTGGGGGAAACGCTCACCAGAATACATGTTGTGGAGGAAACGATTACCTTACCAGAGTACATATGGAAGAAGGGATGGGCTATCACGTTCCGGAGTATATGTGTTGGAGGAAACGTTTGCTGCCCGGAGTAGATGTGGTAGCTTTCAATAGTTCATATGCTGGAGGAAACCTTTATCTGTTCGGGTTCCAGATAATATGTGCTCGAAGGAACGGACGTTCACTTTACGTAGTACATTGAATCGCTTCACGTTTTTGGAAGATGTCAGATGTCTTTTTTTCGTTTTAATTATTTTACATTATCTATCGATTGAATAGAAATTTGCTAAATATTAATCAAATGAGACGAGTAGTACAATACAAAGTGTTTAATGTTCAAACATTGATCCTTAAATATGTTAGAGAGATCATATTATGACTTAATATAGTAACTTACTACCAATCATCAGAAAGGACACACCAGTTCAAATCTCTCCTAAAAAAATCGAAACAAAGTATAATTTAATTGATTTTTACTGCTTTACCTTTACAATGAATAGTGTGTCATTAAAATTTAAAACTCATGTTATCAAGTAGGGAAATACTAAAACATCAAATAACCCAGAAGAAATGCGAGCACGGATTTACACGAGGTAGACTAGTGTCAATAGTATAGTAAATGCAGGCTTCCTACCTCATGTTACACGCCTATTGTAAATATCGGAACATTGTGCCTGCTAGGCACCATTACCTCATGAAATTTAAATCTTTTAAAGAAGAATACAAATTCATTAGATTTGATAGATAGTGACTTACATAGCTGCCAGGTGAAGTTCGATCTGTTCGATCTTGTTCTGCATAATCTACCTGTATATAAGATTTACCTGTGCAGGTAATTGACTGTCCAACTAGGTAAAACGGGAACATTCTGATATATAGACGACGGAGTATAGGATATATAATTAGGATCTATAGAAAGGCTGCTCATAAAAACACCCTCCCCGTTACGTCGAGTCTGTATGGGGTAAACGTGTCCACATATAATATCGTGTATATGTATATTTAATGACTTTAGTACAGAGTGTGTGGTGGGGAAGGTTACTGGTAGACATGGGACCCATTCGCTAGCCTCGGATACAAAACTTGGTATAGAGATGGGCGTAGAAAGAAGGGACTTTCTTGTTGTGACTGGGTCAAACTTTTCACCTGATCCCTACGACATGACTTCCCCACCATTAGACGTCCATATGGAAAAATCTCTTACCAGCCTACCACAAATCCCAGCACGACAGAATACAATGTGTCAGGTGAGATAAATGATTTATGAATTATTATAATTGAACTGGCGTTTGAAAGCGTGGATGATCTGACATGGTATCTTAGATTTGTTCCGGAATACAACAGTGATGTACCTGGGTATTAAGAAGAAACTAGGTTACACAATTATTGACTCATCAATGTCCACTATTTTGGCGTCTTAAAGTCATGACTGTAATATACGTATCCTGTATAACCTGTAATATTTGATATATCATGTTGAACTAGAATATGTGCGGATTATTGTGTTCTAACCTTTAATTGTGTAAATAATTACGTGTGTTGAATCTATGTATAAATTCAACATCTTATCATAAATTACGTCTTTTCTCATGATTCCAATTCACCCCTCAAACTTTGATTGTATTTCGGTACCAGGTAGTGTAAATAAACTTTTCAATACGTTATATTCCTTCAGCGAGCTGTGAAAGGAAAATATTTGGTATTTTGCTGCAGGGGACGGAATTGTATAAAGTAATAGCAGGCTCATACAAATCTTGTGTCAGTACTCAATAAGCCTATTCAGATATTTCTGTTGACAAGTGTTTCTATTAGCTGATTTGATATCAGAATGAATCCCTAGATGTATTCGAAAGTGATAAATGATTGTCATTTATCACAAATGCTGCATCAAGATCCCCATAGTAACATTTTTAAACTCTAAAATATCTGTGTCTCCAATGCTTACAAACTCTGACATGTCTGTGTCCAATGCTGACAAACTCTGAGATGTCTGTGTCCAATGCTGACAAACTCTGAGATGTCTGTGTCCAATGCTGACACACTCTGATATGTCTGTGTCCAATGCTGACAAACTCTGAGATGTCTGTGTCCAATGCTGACAAACCCTGATATGTCTGTGTCCAATGCTGACACACTCTGATATGTCTGTGTCCATTGCTGACAAACTCTGAGATGTCTGTCCAATGCTGACACACTCTGAGATGTCTGTGTCCAATGCTGACAAACTCTGACATGTCTGTGAGAATGATTACAAACTCTGACATGTCTGTGAGAATGATTACAAACTCTGACATGTCTGTGTCTAATGCTGACAAACTCTGACATGTCTGTGTCCAATGCTGACAAACTCTGACATGTCTGTGAGAATGATTACAAACTCGGAGATGTCTGTGAGACGCTGACAAACTCTGAGATGTCTGTGAGAATGCTTACAAACTCTGAGATGTCTGTGAGAATGCTTACAAACTCTGAGATGTCTGTGAGAATGATTACAAACTGTTAAATGTCTGACTCTAATGGTTACAGATTCTGAAATGTCTGTTTCTCCATTGATTCAGACCTGGTTAATATTTCTAAATCGCTGATGACCTTCATTATTTCCTGAGTTTGACAGGAAATTTTATTGAGGGTACCACATGTGTTACAGTAAAAGTATACCTGTTGATCACGTGGTTTGGACTCCTGTTGGGATATTACACATTTTCCCTGTCAGTTTGAATTTACTCTGTTTCTGCTTTGTTAGAATCTGTTTTTGTTATTGAAGTCTTGTGATCCGTTACAGTTGCATCTCGATGTACATGTGTTGACAGT
The DNA here is from genome assembly GCA_032359455.1 of Chlamys rubida. NCBI lineage: Eukaryota > Metazoa > Mollusca > Bivalvia > Pectinida > Pectinidae > Chlamys > Chlamys rubida. The sequence goes on along the minus strand of JAUMHH010198868.1, from coordinate 36,303 downwards.
ATTGTACCCTGTCGTCGCTTTTTATAACTTAATCACAAGTGTGTGTTGCTTAGCAACAACGTGATTGCTTCAGACGGCTGTTTAGATCAGTACTATTTGTACTGAAGTTTAATATTTATAATTTAATATGTATGCAAGCATAAAGTAAAAACTTACCTAGAGATAAACAGGTACACTGTATATCAAGCCATACACTGTGTGCATACTCACGACAATATAGGTATGGCTTTTAAGTCCTTTTCTTTATTTCCCCTAGCTGTTCATATGATATTTGACGCCAAACGAAGTTTCATTGTATACATAACATATCTTATATAATAGTATGTTGGTGTTTATTCCTAATCCTTTGTACAAAAAAGTTAAAAGAACATTTTTGTGATTTATTCGTTTACGACGAAGCAATATTATGCAACACTAAGTGCAGATATCGCTACCAGTTTCTATTTAAATAGATCTGATACGGTTTAAAACCTCACACATGGACGATCAATGGCCGATATATGTGCACTGACGGATTTGTCAAAGTGTCAAGTGGAATAAATTTGGTGTCAGTTACATGTACAGCTGTAAATAAAATATATAACTGCATGTTTGAGGCACAGTATTTTCTGTTAAACCATGTTATAAAACAGTGAACCATGTTTAACCATGTTATAACTACAGTTAATCATGTTTCACCATGTTATAACTACAGTGAATCATGTTTAACCATGTTATAACAACAGTGAATCATGTTTAACAATGTTATAAATACAGTGAATCATGTTAAACCATGTTATAACTACAGTGAATCATGTTAAACCATGTTATAACTATAGTGAATCAAGTTTAACCATGTTATAACTACAGTGAATCATGTTAAACCATGTTATAACTACAGTGAATCATGTTTAACCATGTTATAACTACAGTGAATCATGTTTAACCATGTTATAACTATAGTGAGTCAGTTTAACCATGGTATAACAACAGTGAATCATGTTTAACCATGTTATAACTACAGTGAATCATGTTTTACCATGTTATAACTACAGTGAACCTTGTTTCACCATGTTATAACTACAGTGAATCTTGTCTTAACCATGTTAAAGATGCAATGAATCTAGACTTGACCAAAGTGTGGTATATTTTGTCTTTGTTAAGCTGTGGTATAGTTTGTCTTGGTTGAACAATGGTATTTCTGGCTTCAATGAGGCTGTAATATAGTTTGTCTTTTTAACATTAACGCTGTGGTATGTTTGTCTGTGTTGATGGCTTGGTATGTTTTGCCCTTTTGTGTTGAGATATGGTATATTGTGTCTGTTTTTCTTTTTTTTTGTTATCTACATTTCTGATGATATAAAGTGTTCTGTTAACATTAAGTAAACTGCAGTTTTCCACACACTTCATGAAACAGATTGTGTGGAAACTTTTCCATGCTCCATGTAAATAAGGTATATAAATTATAAACGTATACTTGTAAAGATAATATCTGTAAATTTTAATTAATGCTAAAAGGATGACGGATTCGACATAATATATACCTTTACATAGTTCCGCAATGTTTACTAAGACATAAGCAAGACGTACCCGGGAATGACCTAAAAAAAAAGTACATAGATTATCCGGGTGATTTGGTGCATAAACACACCCTACTGTCACGCGTGACAAAACAACATCAAAACATGTTTATCTAATGAGGCGCATTACAAGGAAAACAGAATTAGTAACCGACTTGGTTTTATCAATCTCTCTGTTTTATACATACGCTGTCCTTACATTCTGTCTGGATTGTAATTTCTCTCTTACATTTCTCTAGTTCTATTTCGACGTGTCCATAGTTCCTGCCTTTCTGTATCAACCTAGTGTGCCTATTTTGTCCTTAAGTGTTGTCCCTTAGTCATTTCATTTTCATATTTGTTTATTTTTACCTTATTCTTATTTCAAAGATTAAACAATGAAACGAAGTTTACGTGTCAAAATAAGCAGATCTACGTTTCCAATATGTATCAGGTATACACAGAATGGAACAGAATGGTGATCCCAACTTTTTAGAAAGGATTTGTACAACGGTTAACACTCTTCCAAAATGTCTGTAAGGTACAAGTACAATGTTTAACACTCGTCAACAATCTCTTTAAGGGATTAGTTCAATTATTAACATTTAACCACACTGTCTAGAAGGAAGGGTTACTACAATTTTAGACATTGCACTGTGTTGTATAGAAATGATCCTATAATGGTTTACAATATACCCTGCAGTCTAGCAGGGATCAGGACAACGGTAGACACTGTTCCATATTGCTTAGAACGGATTAATGCAACGCTGGAATTTGAGCCACACTCTCTACAAAGAAATAATACAATGGTGGATATTGATCCTCGTTGTAAGAAAGTTACAACAATGAAAATTACTGATCAATACTCTTATGTCTGGAAAGGATTAGTACAATGGTCAAAACTGATCCACTATGCCTTAAAGGGATAAGTACAATGGTTAAAACTGATCCACAATGTCTGTAACGGATTGGTACAATGGTCAAAACTATTCCACAATCTCTGAAACGGATTTGTACAATGGTCAAAACTGATCCACAATGTGTGAAACGATTAGTACAATGGTTAAAACTTATCCACAATGTGTGAAACGATTGGTACACTGGTTAAAACTAATCCACAATGTGCGAAAGGGATTGGTACAATGGTTAAAACTGATCTACAATGTGTGAAACGATTGGTACAATGGTTAAAACTTATCCACAATGTGTGAAACGATTAGTACAATGGATAAAACTAATCCACAACGTCTGAAACGGATTGGTACAATGGTTAAAACTGATCCACAATGTCTGAAACAGATTGTACAATGGTCAAAACTGATCTACAATGTCTGAAACGGATTGGTACAATGGTCAAAACTGATCCACAATGTGTAAAATGGATTGGTACAATGGTCAAAACTGATCCACAATGTGTAAAACGATTGGTACAATGGTCAAAACTAATCCACAATGTGTAAAACGATTAGTACAATGGTAAAAACTAATCCACTATGTCTGAAACGGATTACCTCATTGATTGGCACTGATCCACACTGTCTATAAGAATACTGTATAAAGGCGGAGACTTATCCAAAATGTGTAGAAGGGTGTGACCAGTTCGTTTCTTTTGAATTTCAATCAGATTTGAACAGGTGAATTATTTCCTAAACCAAGTATTAATTTTAACAACGGGACAACCTTGAGCGTATTGTCCAACGTACATTTCATTATACAGTGGGTAGGTAAGGCTGTCGATTGGGTTCTCTTTGTCATTACATATCTACTTTAACCAAAGACCCATGTAAAATGGAAGTAATTAACTATTTGATCTACTGTCCCGGTGTTCGAACCTTAAAATGTTAGTACTTAACGTCTCACGTGCACATTCTAGATATATTTCTTTATTAAATTCAATTTAAAGGCTGATGTCTACGAATAAAAACAGCACGATGACCGAATGATCCGGTGTAATTTATTAAGAAAGACTGATTGCGTAACCCTGTCACCGTGTATTGATTTGTTTTCACGGCTATATCCGTAATTTTCAATCTAAAATAAGTCGGAAGGAGACATACATGTAAACACCAGGTTAGACAACCGATGTTTAAAAAACTGAAAGTTCACGGTGCTTTTTTAAAGACCAGACGGGGGTACACGTGTGCTATTTGTGAGATTAAAATTAATGAATTGCTGGGTATGCGACTAGGTACACGGACGTAAGAAGCTGTTATAGTCACAAGCAATGTTGATAAAGAATCAATTCATAAGACGGGGGTACAGACGAGTGCTTTGTACTCCCATCATTAGTCGGACTGATTTGGCAGGTACTCGCTTTCAGACCACCTCCTGGTTCGATACTGTTCACATGTATTATGATAAATATCACTTCCTTTGGTATAAATATACAGAAAACAGTAACGCTGGGCCCGTGAACTATGTTTGATAGTCCCAATACGGTGGTCATATGGAGCCCTACAACACAGAGTGTAGAGCAAGGATTTTTCGACAAGGCGGTCTACCTAGGTAGTTCACGTTGAACTGTAACTCATATCTGATAGAGAATGGCGCGGACAGAATGTTATATTGGACCAAGGAGGGGTAAGATCCGAATCTTCAACCGGATCCACAAACCAATCTCAACGCCAGACAATTGTGAAGCACCGACAGCTATTGGAATAGCGTCAGTCATAGGAACACAGCGAACCGTTGTTATGCATCAGCGAGCGGCTCGACCTAGGCCAGGCAGATCCAATAGCACCGTAGATCAGGTTACTGTTCCTATTGACAATCGCTATTAACTAGTTGTATCTTATAATGCTAAAAAGAATAATATAACATAAGGCATTGGAAGTTAAATAGTCGGGCGTATCTATCCAGCCGGTTGACAATGACGTATGGGTATGGGTTCCTCTCGGGCTGTCTCTATAGGCAATGAGACTTCCAAACTTATAGATCTACCATGAAGGACAAAATGGCGTGAATCTTCTGTAGCTTTGCTAGTAGTTTTCGTGTGATATAGCTATTCATAATGGATGTTGAACATGACCCAATGAAGACCTAATCGTGGCTACGATGACGGATAACCTAGGATTGTCCCTCCAGGACCTGTATCCGAGCCCAATGAGTCCCATAGGGCCGCTCACAGAGTTTATCCTGGAGGGCACCAAAATGAAGACCCCGGAGTCGCCGGTATATTACCCTATTTCATATCGTATACCCTAGTTTAAACTTCATATATTGTGGGAAAACTATTACATAATGTTCAGTTATCTTCTATTTTGTCCTATATATATATATTATATATTCGTTGAAGATAAATTTATGTAGTTTACAATATCCGTACCCATCACTCTATGTTGATATTAATTACTGGTTACGACCTTATGTATTTGCTTGCCTCTATGCATTCAGCAATAAATACTCTCGTTTTATATATATGAAATCTAAACTCTGTACTTCTAGTATTATGTAAAATGGATATATAAAGAAATATATGTAAAATAGTTATAAGAAAGCAGCGAATTAGAAGATTTGGCACTGTAACACATACATTGAGTAGTGCAAAAATATACGGCCTACAAAAATGATAACTAAGATCAGGTCTGTATGTGATGTATTGATGCTGTGTGTAGATACGATATAACCAAATACGGCCTCTCCTCCTTTCTACGTGTTATAAGTATACTGCAAACACACAGACTAATCTGATTGTGATAGAGTGTAATACGTCAAACTGGAATAAATCGTTTAACTAAAATATCCACCTAATGTAATTGTATAATTGCATTCTATTTAAAAGATATTTCATCCATATATTTTGAAAGATATTGACAACTGAGCATTGTGCTTATAGTATTATAAATAAGATACTAACTTGGACAAATAACAAAACCTATAAATCACTTATGTATTTAAGGAACAAATGTAAAGGTAATATTGCAGGTGAAGACTCGTGTAAAGGCCTTTCAATGTTTATGTTTATAATTTTTAATTTGTACATACACATAAATGGGATACAGTGCATTAAGAAGCAAAACAAACAATAGTTAAGAAATGGAAATACCATATATTGATACTTTCAATTTAGGAATAGTTTTTATTATTTTTCCTTTGAACTATAAGTTGGCATTTTCCTTATGTGAAAGATTACACATTTGTCGTTAACTACAGTAAAATGACCAATCAGAGAGTCGCGTTCACTGTTAACAAGAACGAATCCTCGTGACTTAATTAAGAAGTCATAAACGGATAGACGAAACGTTGTTTAACGCGTCATTGACGACGAGTTCAGTTTCCTCAGTAACGTGCCATTGTAATAGAACAATAAATAAATTTCGCTTTGAGAATGAGGACAAATATCGAAGTATTCACCTTATTTGATGAAATATAACTGGTATTTACCAAACACTACACTTGGAATCGTCTCTCTATCTATATCGAATGTTCTTCGTTTAAGTGACCAATCCAGCGAAATGTTAATTGAAATATTGGATCGTGACATTGTGTTTTGCTGAATTAGAAACTTTGTGAAGAGTCACAAAATATGGGGTACCCCCAATATGTTCCTTATTAACTATGAATGCCTGTGATTATCCATCAGGACGGGCTGGGTGTGAAGAACGAGGAGGTAGGATGTTCGTTACTTGTGTATCGTAGTTCGGATGTAGGGACTGACAACGTAGATGTTTTAATTATTTGTTGTTACCGTTAGTGTTGTTTGGCCCTGTTTTATGGTGTGCTTGTGATTGTTTGGCTAACCCAGGTGTCGTCTTTAATTCTCTTTTAAGAATAAAGAAACAAATATGGTGTTTCTGGTCATATTTCCTATTCTCTCTGGTTTTCTTGTCTGTTATTGGATTGAGTGCTAGTGATAGTTTTGTTTCTTAGACATTTTCTTTATTTATGTAGTTTCAGTATTGTTTATGGTTTGGTAATAAACCGTATTTCAACAAAATGACAATATTAAAAAAAACAACGAAGAAAACATCTGACAAACATCATATAGACTGTATAATGTGCTACATTTCGTGTTTGTCCCTTAAAACAAATTAGCTAAGTTATCGAGCATGGGGTTTGTATGTTACGACCAAATATCGTTGTATTAAGTCTACAAACACGTTATATCGATTGCATTCCTATGCTGTCGGGTTTCATTAACACACAATTAGATAAAACTTCAGGCGACTTGTGTCATGGATTTGATCTTTGACTGTATACGACATTAGACATATCATTTTCAAACTGAGTCCAGAGTTACGTTGTCACGTGCAGCTGCATATTTAGATCGAACGTATTCAAATACTGATGACAAGAGCAAATGCTGGATCGATAGACTTCTGTGATGTTTCCAGGGACATGTTGTTATTGTTGTTGTTAAACTCCTTTTCTCACCACAAGCTTATAACGCATATGCAGTTCCAGCAGCACACTGTCACCGTTTATTGATTCTGTAATGCACACATGTGATTATATCAAGTATCAAAGATTTTAGGTTGAAAACATGTCTGTCCTTCCCCATTGTGACATTCAGAGTATTGTTTGGCTGTTATTTACATAATCAATGTGACTTTTATCTACCCCATTGTTTGACTGGAAATCTACGACATCGTGTTAATTTTGTCAAGAATTGTTTTAGTGTGTTCTGTATCCCTTTTTGTGTGTAAACGTTGTTTTCATCAATAAACCTTATATATTCCTTTGTTTAATATGATAATTTGTATTTTGTTTCGTAAAATTATCAAATGCGAACTGCAGTGATATGTATTCTATTCTTATGCAAACTGCATACTATGTCGCCATTTATATATTTCGAAAACAATTATGGATTAATGAAATGATTGTTTTTCCTTTCACTTCACTAACTGAACACTTGTATTCTTTCGAAGGTTTCCAGAAGCGGAAGTAGACCAAAGTTATTTAAGGTTTGGACTTTTGTTTGGAAGTTGGTAAGCTGGTGATGGTGCGTACAGCTTCTTGAAGACGTTGCGTTACCTCATTCATTACTATTTTCTCATGTAGGTTGCTCATCCTAAAGATATTCCTAGATGTAATAGACATTTAAACCCAACATTTCTATCTGCAGCTCCGACATATGTCCTTCAACACCGGAAGTCGACCAAAATTACCAGATGATGGCGATTTCTCAGTCAATCCTGAACCCGTACCATTTCAACCTCAAAATTTCATGTAAGTTGACCATATCCTTTTGCATTATTCCTTTTGTAACGTCTAAAATATTGTTTAATATAAGCTTGTCTCCGTTACTCTTCATTTGATTTCAATAAGACTTTTGTCCACTTTCCATCACTAGATAAAACATGGTATTTGACTACGGTTTTATTAACAGATATAGATAATTGTTTACTCGTTCAATAAAGATGTTTATTTTAACCCTTTAAACATTTATTATACCGGTTTATATAACTGTACAACACGTAGAAATTATATAATTTTTGACATTCCAGCATCTGAGACTATTAATCAAATTTAAATTATTGATGACTCTTTACGCATAGAAGTTAGCTCGCACGCAAAACCCATTATTATTCCACACGCCTACATAGAACGCCTTAATTAAGAAACGTAACCCCAATACACAGATAGGATCTTACTTTGTTTTTTGGCACTGGGCCCCTGAAGGGTTGGTTTGTTTTACATACAATCCATCGCGTCAATTGAGAATATAAATTGGTTTCCTCGTATCAGTTAAACAGCTGAAGTTGTGGCCGTGTTAGGATCTTATACGTTTTATTGTCGATGAAGTACGACAATGATAACAGCACACCCCGTGTCTTAGGGTGTTTTATCAAGATTTGAAACAGAAGTCGGTGTAGTGACAAAAATAGCGATACGATCACACTGTAGAATTGTATTAACTATACACATTATAATTATAGCCGTGACAGACAAACAGGGTTATTAGCACGGGGTAATGTAATACCTACCGAAATGGTTGACCTTGTCCTAAATCTGTTTTATCTTTAGAGTATATCAAATTATAGAAATGGATCTTATATAGCACTGCTAAAATACAATTGGAAATAATTTCATTATAAATAAGGACATTAAACACACGTGTTGCATCTCACAGTAAGCTTGCCTGATCTCCACATATGTTACTGTCAAATTGTCATGTGTTTTTGTGATCTTTATCTGACAATACTTCTTCTAAATGTTCAAGGATATCGATATTTACATAAAGTTTTCTCAAAATTCAAACGTGAACATTTTCACAAAATGTATAAGGTAAAGTCACCTATATCTGTACCACAGGATACCTTCCTTGGCCATCACGTGTAGAGTATGTTCTAAAATGTCACGTGTATGAGTGCTATGATTTCTCGATATCAGGAATATGGCACCACAGGCTAAAGGGTATGGAGGCGGCGGAGGCGCTGCGGAGTAAGTATGGGAACCGTCCTGCTGGTACTGCTGTTACTGCATTGTCTTTTATTGTTCATGGCATGCTCGCGTACAACCATTGTTGTCTCTATTGTAACAAAAAACAGTTAACAACGTATCGCTCTGCATACCAGACTGGTATAACTACATTGAAGTTATCACTTCAACAAAAAAAGCAATTGCTTGTCTTGATATGCTGCATAACCTGATTGCGCGTGTAACAGTTCGGAACCCAACATATTTTACACGTACATGAGAGTGACATTAAGCATATATTAATGTCAAGATGTTGATTAACCCTAACGCTGTCGTAAGACTGATTGATTTTTAAGTACCAATATTCAAACAAAAAAAAGTATTTATATGTTTGTGTGTTTACTACGATTGTGTATAACTAAATCTAACCATTTGAACAATGCTGCTTATTTACTGGTTTGTGGAATGAATTGAAACACGGAATGCGTTTGGGAGTTTATATCAAAGGAGATTAAATACCAAACAAAGAGGCATTCAATCTGTATATGTTTATAAATGGTGTTTACCTATTATTTCAAATACCCATTAAACAAAGTCAAAAACAATTGTGATTTAAATCATGATCTCACGTATTATTGTTAACGTTTATTAAATTGCAATCTTCCTGGCGACACACGACCACCGGTGGGCACTATATACCAGCCAATCTACCTACGATAGCCGTCAAAGGCAGGGGATACAACCCAAGGTTAACTGCCAGACGTGTATCTCTTATTAGCATAATGCAATAGCTATGCTAGAAAAGTTATAAATCAAAACTTACATTTGTTACCTTTTTTAACAATGCTAACGCAACATTTAAATAAAACGCCAAATATCGTTCAATATATTTACGACATTCATTTCTTTTTTCTCGTTTTCTGGTATCGCACGAATTGATAAAAATTGCTATTGATTAACAGAGTATTGGTGTGCAAATTTAAAAACATACTGACGCAATTTAAATTAGCTTAACCTTCGCCAATGCTCTTACATTCCATAATATGAAATGGGATTATGTTATTGATCTTGGCCGACATACTGTGATATCTAATTAACATAGTTAAATGTGAGCTAGACGTATACAAATATTCTTAGTAGTTCACAGCTAGTCCCATATTATACCATGAAAAGTTTAAAGAATTTAGAGGAAATTTAAATATTTCAAAGTTGAAAGAATTTAGAGGAAATTTAAATATTTCAAAGTTGAAAGAATCTATAAGAAATAAAATACCATTTGTGGTGAGACATAAAAAGGGTTGTTTGTTTTTTAGGTTGACATTTAAGTTTTACCATTGTATTGCTAAAATGAACACCTGGTAACGTAAAAAAAATGAACAGAATAATTTCGGAGTATTGTGATAGTATTTATGAAATGTTAATGGAAAATCTTCATCCATCCATGTCCACCTCTTTTTCTATCTCTAGATATAATTTCCCTTGTTTAGTTGTGAATATATTGTGTGTTTATTTAGATACCGCAATGAATAGCATTTGCTGCTGACTAAAACAGGCATTTTGTATTTTAGGTCTTCCACTTCGATGAAAAAGATACCGATTCCAAAGCGACATCTGGACAGTTTTGGGGGCTATGAATACAATATGGGTGCTAAGCGAGGGATAATCCTCCACACAGACAGATACCAGGTTTGTTTTTACTCCATCTGTCCTTATTACATTTCAAACCATTGTATCAGCACTGTACACATCTGGACAAGTTGCTTGAAACGTTTCCGAAATTTGTATTTCTTCATATTTTTTCCATACAACTGTAATATGTATGGGACAAATATAATCTAGATTTCATACCTTTTCTTTTATCAGCATTGAATATAGAACCGCCTTGCCACCTGCAATAAAGATCATAGCGAGAAACGAGTCACTTTGATGTTTAAACTAATATAGATCGACAACTAAGATTATAGCTCAATTCTTGCTTCTCTAGTAAACAACAAATACGAAGAAGTAGCTGCACGAGCTCTCTATTAGATTAGTTTTAATACATGTATTCCTGTTCAATTAGAACATTTTAACTTTAATACGTTTTTTTTATTATCATCAGAACCACATATCGTTACCCAAAAGTAAATATATTGATAATATGCAAACCACTTTTGGCAAATATTGTTTTATTCTAAATATGTCCCAGAATTCCAACTCGAAATCAGGCCTCTTGGATCAGGTAGTGTATCTATGTATATAATCCTAATGTGTATTGGAAAACTATCAATTTCTGCTTTGATATATACCATTATTCTGACCGCAGGCTTTTATACATGCTATATGTACGCCGCGTGACTTTATCGCTTCGAACTGTAGATTACGAGCGGTTGAGTATTTGTCTGTAATCGTCACAAAGTAAAAAGCTGCAATATTTCCAAGAGTAGAAATACATCTTGAACTTTTAAGAGTGCTGATTTGCGTTTGATCTTGTATTAACAGCTTGCCCCTATATTTTCATATCTATCTATGGATCTATGTGTGTTACACTCAATTAACAATGCTATAAATGTTACTACATATTATACTATACTTACTGTATATATACATGATCTTATTGCAGTACTTGTACCCCTTCTCGGTATGTAACACTGTTCGGAGATTTATCGAAAAGTGGTTATCTAATCGAATGGTATTGCCTAGGTAGACTTGTCCATTTCATGGAATTAGCTATGTGCGGTAGCTAACACTGCATGGGAAGGAGGTGTATTGGTGCGGGTAGACATGAGAGGCTCCCTATGAGAGGCTGTAATCGTAGTGTGATTTTAGTTTTTGTTGCCGAATGAGGTTTGCTTTAAACTGTCATATTCAACTGTAAAACGGGAATATCCAGCATAACTTTTCAAGTCTTTCATTGTTATCTGAAAACAAGTCTTCAAGAAATTTGTTTTGAAAAAAATAAAATAATGTTCATATGTTTAATTACACGTCTTTCCCGAATTGCAGTAATTAATTCGCATTTCAAACTAGCATTCATATAAATTCATTAGTTAATAAACATCGTTATTCGTGATAATAATGGAATGGACTAGCAGGTTTGAAACCATTCATGTAAAAGAATAACATTTCATGGTGACAAAATCAGCTTGCATTGCTCATGGACTACGGAACTTGAACTAAACCATATAACCGACTTTTAATCGTTCGATGTTTCATAATAATGTAGATCAAAGATCAATGTCGTTTAAGTATTTGAGTAGCTAGTTATAACATCTTGCTAGATTGATTTTAGAGAGTTTGTTTATGTTTTTTTTTTTACCTTTGACAAATTATTGTTAGATTCAAATCGGAGTCGATAACATTTGTTAGGAAAGTGATCCGCACCATCAGTGATTATTTGTGGAAATTGAAAGAAGAAGAAAATATGTATCATAGCAATATTTCTATATTATGTATTTATCTGTATATATGTTAGTGAGACGGTCACTATGATGATTTTTCACTATTACCATGTCGAGCATGTCGGGCTGTTGACCACTGGAAACCTTTTTATGGCTATGAAGTAAGAGCCGTGGATATTATTATGCTAGGCGATTTGGTGCCTCTGGTCGTGAGTTTAAGGCCTAGACAGGGCACGAGTTGTTAAATTGACTTCCTATGTCACTTGTGTTTCTATGTCTTTGATTCAATACAAATACCCACAACGTATCATATACACTAGTGTATGTGATCCGAATGTTTCTGAGATATATACTTACTGTCGTTATTGAACTGTAATATGTATATTATGTATGTAATTGTTATGAATGGACATATTCCCGACTTTCTGTGTACCAGGAAAAATCTTGGGTTGGAAATTTATTTCTAAAGAAAGCTCATTTAAGATTTCTATTATATTCCAGATAATTAATCAGTATTACAAGTAATGAATATAAATCCAAAAAATCATACTAAGATTTTATCAGATTTTTCAGAAAAGTTATAACAGACCTTAGTGTTCATTATTGTTTTTAAATATATTAATGATTCATTTGGCTTAACTAAGATCCAGCTCTAAATGAAACACGAATTACATGATGTGATAGACTGCAGATTGGAAATATACAGAGCAGCATATTTGTTTTTGTAAAACATAGCCTGATTAAATTCCAAAATGCTGATTTGATAAAATTTGAAAAATCTAAATATTTTAATAAATATTTATCTGTTTGCAGTGGGATTCGCCTAAAGTGTTCGAAGGGTAAGTCTGACACAAGTCATACACTTTTCTCTATAAGTGTTTGAAGGGAAAGTCTGACACAAGTCATATACTTTTCTCTATATTATTCAAATGGTTTTCATATTTAGACGAGTGATTCCGTCTTAAAAATATTTTACACATACAATTGATAAGTGCAAATGTTATGAAAAAGTACAAATTGTGTACTGTTCAACATGAAACATTACCCGGCGTTACAAGTTATTTCAATTCTTTGACAACACCTTTCACGGTTCAAATACAATTAGTTTGTTGCTATGATATTTCGCTGTAATAAATTCCCACAGTGCTAATTAAACTCATTCCTTCATTAAGATAACGCGGTACAAACTAAACTACATGTAGTTCGTTGATATAAATTTACCCTGTTGCGTGGTACTTTTAAACTTAGCTGAATTGTTCATCATTTTGCTACACAAATATTTGCAGTTCCTCTATATATAAAAAAACGAACGAAAAATGCACAGGGTAACTTTGAATTATTTATTGTTTGAGCATATTAAGTATAAACAAGTTTTAACAAAAACAAAATGTTACATTCTAGCTTAAGCCAAAGGGAGAGATTACGGGCAGAGCTAGAATATATGGAAAGGCTGAGATATGTGAAACGCCGACGGGAGGTGCTACCCCACAGGGCACAGATTGACCTTCTGATGGGAGGCAAGAAGGTGGACTTCGTAGAAAGGTATATAGAAGAGATTTTTCTTACAATAGGTCTTTTAACCCTCTAAATTACGCCAAGTACAAGAAACAGTTTGAATATCTTCCAACTAATGACATAAACTAATTGAAACAAAAGTATGCCAGAGCATCAGCATATAATGCAAATCGAAAGTCAATACAAATGACCAACAACAAGGACTGAGGAGACAGACAGTTGGACATGTTCGTGAGACTTATAAGGACGTGTAATGTTCGTGACGAAACACTCAATTAGCGTATTTAAAGGGTAAACGTAAAGATGTTAAGGAATAGCACAAATTATACATTCAAATCACAAATATATAGCTACTGTTACATAGCAATGTAATCGGACATCTGTTAAGTATAGTTAAGTCGGGATTCAGGCACTTACATAACGTGTTTCATTAGTATTTCAAATACCGCTAAGGTGTTTCAGCAAATATCAACCAAACCATATCAAATATATCTAAGTGCTTTTATCTTTTTCAGGTTCGATATTCAAAAGGAAATCCAGAAGTTAAAATCACTTATAATGCCTCAAAACGCCAGGGATTTGTTCCATGGACGGGGGATCCCTCTGCCGACGTAAGTTACCCTACGGTTATACTATCCCTTATACATATTACACGCCATGCGATAATCTTCTGACACGTTTGATCTGTATATCGATGTACAAGCGATCGGATACATTCCCTTTATCCGTAGCCAAACTCACTTCGACATTTCACCATGTAAATATGTATTAATACATTCCATATGTAAATATCAATATATATACTTAAACATGTAAATTCAAACAATTTCAAGTAATATGATTCCAGACGCATCTCGACATGCGATTGCCAATCATAATTTAGCATTTTGATTATTTGGTCTGACTGAAATGGACTTTAAACAGATGGAATATGTTTACAAAATACATGGTTAATAGGATTATAACCGAACACTTTCTGTTTTCAGGGAACACTCCTCTGTGAAACCTCGGAGACCACCTTTAATAGACTATGATAGCGATGAGGACAGTAAGTGAAACATGCATTGGTTAAAAATGTAAAACAAGGGCCTGGGAACTATAAATGTGTGTTTCATGAAAACAGGGTCAATAGTAGGTAGCAATAACAAATATTGGATCCAGTTCAAAGCCTGATTAGCTTTTCAAGTAGTTTAAACATAATTTTTCTTATTTTTATGTTGAAAATATGATTTTTTTTACATATGTTACATTGTGGATTAAGATTGTCAAATTTTGAAGAAATAAAATGTCCATAAGGAAATCAAACTTTGAACAATGATAGATTTTAGTCAATCAACCAAAACTCCATAATCGGTGAGGATAAGTTAACGTTTCGAGCATGATTCATTTAAATGTTCTTGACCGACATAGTGCAATGCTTGGTCCTAAAATATATGTGTAAATAATGAAATATTGATGATTTCTATTTGTATTCCATTTTTATCATTAGCTTGGAATGAGTGAATCAAATGTTTTATTATTGAATGTTCACTCTTAAATCATTTGCTTGGTTATCCCATACCTATCTCTCAGTCACCCTCCAATGTCCTATAGACTTAGATACTGATCTATTATATCTTGTCTCGCCTCCTCGCTTGTTCTGATGTGTTACTGGTTATGGGTATCGTTATAGTAAAATACCATCAAAGGCACGAGTAGCAAACTGACACAATCATTCATCCGAACGACACAAACAATATTTCCTCTCTTTTTAAATTTCACCCTTCATTCATGTGTGGAGATATAATTACCACGTACAAAACACATCTTGATTGCACTCATGTGTTTTCCATTTTCATAACACATATTTTTACTACACGCGTGTTGCACATATGTGCCTTTTTATTTATCACACATGAATGAAAATACATATGACACATTATAAAGTATTTGTGCATGATAAAAACGGTTTTATACATGTATAGCGTGACCAGTTTCATCAGCAACAGTCAAAAACAAAAACACATATACATATGTAATTGAAGTAATTAATATATGTGGGAGCGGGTCCAGCTGCATATTAACGCTTGTCTAGAACCATGTTTGTGTCTGTTGGCTACCGTTGCTAGTACATGTGCCTCTGGTCCTGGTGTATAATGCTCTCATCTCGTTTCCAGTAACCTCGTCTGCTCGAAGCACGTTCCAACGTTCCAAGTATTCTCATGACCCCGATATGGGGGGATCAAAATCAAAATCACGGCGTAACTATGACGGTCATCTGCCGAGAATTAACACCAGAACCTCCATGTTAGGTACAGAGAATTAATACTTACGTTTGACGCATAACTTGTGTGCCGTGTATGGGTTCGAATATAGTACTCTCCTGACTTATTACCTGTGTGAATTAATATCTATGTTTGATTTGGCATTTTCTTACTCTAATACTACGACTGAATGAGTAAATAGGACTTACTGACTGTAATTATTCATAAGTTAAAACGTATCAGTTTGATGGTGCTATAGTATGAAGTTGAATCATATAGGATTATAAAAAAACTATGAGTTACAATGTAGGAAAAGTGAAACACAGACTGACAAAGTGGAACTAAAAGCTTCAATTTAGAAGACTATATGTTTAGAATAGAATTCCTTGTACAATACCAGTGATGTTCCTCTATCTAACGTTCAAGTGGAAACAATACCAAACGGATCAACTCTTGCGTATTTTCTACTGATGAAACATTGTTTCATGAATATAAAGTATTGTAAAGTTAAATAATGACACCTGATATATATGGCTTTCAGTTATTGCATGTTTAGAGTAGCTGTACCATGTCTAATAGTTAGAATATTCCTTAACATGTTTGCCATTATAGGGTGGGTGCAATCTGAGTTCAACATATAAAACATTTGAGAGAAAGACATATTATTATAGATCCATAAGATTGATGTAATTTTGCTTTCCTGTCTTCACTTGCTTTTACACGTCACAAATCTGTGTGCACTATAAATAGCGGCAACCTCAATTTGACGTGTACAGTCTACGACCGAGTTCGTATTGGTATTACGTGTATAGCTACCCGTTGATCGCCAATGGGCAGACCTGATCAGTGTAGATATAGCTGCGACGAAGTATGAAAATCAGTGCACGAAGTATGGTTAGTATAAAATGCGTCATCCAGGAAGTGTAATATATTGCACATCGAATGGCTGAAGAAACTGAACATCTACGAAACGCAAAACTACAAGCTTGGAAAGGTAGGGTTGCATGTTTCTAGAGTAGATTTAGCAGAGATAGAGTTTGAAAATTGTTTTGTATTTAGACGACTTTCACATTAGTGGTTTACAATCGTTCTATGACCTGTTAAGTTCTTAACCTTCAGGATTAAATCCGATTTGTGGTTTTGTTTGACGCATGGTATGGTACCATTAATTCCGCATGCATTTTACTTCAAAGAACAACCAGCATGAAATCCTCTGAATGTTTAACAGTAATGTTCTTAATCCTTCCATAATCTTTTAAATTTGCGGTGAAGTTACGAGTTGGTATAATCTACAGTCCGGACGTCTGAAGCAATGTTTGTTAGTATGGTTTATGATCTAATGTAAGTAAAACGTGGTATTTGTTCCAATGTGTACTAAGAATTTCTTCAAAACGTTGTGCAATAATATAATTTTACCTCAGACGATGGACAAATGATTTGCAAAATATGGAATGATTTATCATATTGTTGCATGGATGTTTATAAATTGTATGTGTATTTTAACGGTTCTGTGGAAATATGTATATGTTTATGGTGTTGAGAGATTGTTATGTATTTATTTTGTATATACATCGAAGTATTACGCACTAATTATCACTAAAACCGAACCCCTGCCAACTATGACACGCAAAACACACTCTGAGCTCATTCACGCACGATGCAACGTCTGCCAAATTAAAGCTCACTCACATACCAGCACAAATAATGTAAACACGCTTGACCTTGAACAATGATCTGACACAATTCCATCCAATTTTCTTTCATCAAACAGGATACGGAAACTCGGCACCCATCATACTGGCCAGAGAAAGGCGCACAGTAGATCAAATAAAAGCTAGAATTAGCATACCTGCAGGTTTGATCATGTAGTCAATGACCCTATAATCTCTCCGTTTCTTTACATTTCTTTCGAAAAAATTTGACGGAAATTATTCATTGTTAACACCAAACATACAATTCTATTTTTTATCACATGTATACATATGTCACTCCTTTTCTTTTCTTCAGTGTGATTATAAAAGAATATATGAATAAATATAAATAAATAAAGGATAAAAGACAGCAAATAAGCTATAATGATTGTTTTCTTGAAACTTGAATAGGACAATCTTGTCACCCCGTTTTATTTATTTGAATCTATTAAAAAGAGTCATGCTGGTTAGCTTGAGCGCTATACTTAAACCGTTTTGTTGCTGGAGTGTGGCATACATAATATTGTAACGACTGTTAATCATGAGGCTGTGGGTGTAATATGTAATAATGTGTTTGGGGACGGCTTTTGTGTGTGAGGCATATATCATATTTCTAAAACTGAAAGTGAAGGTGTTTGATAGTGATGCACTTTTTGTAATTGTTGAAAATTCGCTGTGTTCAATTTGGTTTGAAATGGTATGACGTTGAAAGTGTTCGGATGTTGTTACACCTTTGCTTTCGGTATTTGCGCCGCAGTTATTAACAGGGAATGCTTTACTGCCGGTTTTATTGTGTCGGCCATTCTTATTTCCCCTCTGTTGCAACGATGCTGAAGTGATGTGTGAGTTTGTTTTTATTATTATTATTATGTCAAAATGTCTATCATTTTGTTAAATCAACGATGTTTTAATATTTTTCTCATCTTTTAAAACAATTGCAATTAGTGTCACTTTAAAAAATCTCTATTCCGATAAGTGTTGAGCAAAGAAAACGTAACATTAATTGATGACGTATTAAATGCGACTCAGGAAATTAATCAAATATGCTGTTGTAGACGACGCTACTTAAGTAGCTCTACTTTCTTCTGTTTAGTATTTTGTTATTGTTATTTACACTTTTTTATAACTGTAAATAGAAGACAACAATTTTCATGTTATTGATCAACTATAGTAATAAAACTTCATGGCTTCCAATATAGACGATACGCCTAGAGGGAAGAAGGCGTTATCAGTTAGGGTCCATGAAATGCTGGGAGAGTCCGACAGGTTCTCAGAAGACGGGCCTTGGACACCGCTCTTACGACAAGGTATCGCTTGGTCTCGTTATTATTACCCTCCTTAGTGAGCACTTTTATCTCCTATGTGAGTGATTATTATCCTCTCCTCTGTGAGCGAGATACTTAACCTTTTCTCAAAGACAGTTCGATATTACGTTATCATAAATGCATATTTATATGACGTCAGATTTGTGAGGTCATTATTCAACGTCATTACATTATAACGTCATCGCACATGTATGGGACGTGTACTTCAAGCGATATATTCATGTGTTACCGATGTCAGAACAATTTAGTGTCATTCCAACTAACAGAATGTGTAATAAGTAACTTCTTGCATGTTTTTATACATGATACAAGATGACTGACTTTTACACTGGCTGGAATTTACTACAGCATCTTTCTGGTTTGGTGAACGTCATTATACAAGTGATATCACTCATGTGTGATTTCACTTAATACGTTTCATGCATTCCACTTCTGCATTTGATCTCAATGCAATTAGTCACATTGTTGCTATTTTCTTTTATTTTTGTTATCATTTACAACATTAAGAGTGCTATACTATAATATTATGCAGGTTAATTGTGAATGCTAAATTATTATCTGTATTACGTTAAATGACACATTGTTTCGAGACTTTTTCATGATGTAACATGCATTCAGATAATCGAATATGTTTGTTATACAAAAACAGAAAAATTCGAATGGTCTAGATGTTCCTACCTCTCTACAGTTTACTGGTAACATAGTCTAAATATTGAGGCATGATGGTGCACAGCAGTTATTTAAACTCTACAACTTTTACGTGTAGAAATAATTATATTTTCTCTATGTATTGTCCTCTATGAATGCAAATTGCATCTTCAGGAATAAATACAAACGTTAATAAAGATATTTTTTTTCAATATTGTATTTCACAAAAGATTGCATGTAGAAACAAAATAAGAATATTTGCTTAAGTTAACAACCATTTATATATGTCCAAATCCACTTACGATAAATAAATCTGAACCATTTGTAAACGTAATCTCAGCAAGATAATTCATTTTCATTGAATGCCATTTGAATAATATGAATCATTTCGGTTCTTTTCTTTTCCGTTCCGTTTAAAGTTTAACATTTTTATCCTTAATAAAAATCAATTTCATTTTTATTTAATCATTAGATACATTTGATTTCTTTGAGTATTAATTGATATTAATCGTTGTTGTTACAAAAACAATTTATCTGTATACACAGAGTATTACACGAGGGTTTACTTAGTTTTGATTGGTCAATGAATCACTCCATACATTCTTGTTATTTTGTGTTATATCTGTTTCTTTCATTGTTATTTTTATATGTGAACCTCTTTGTACGGTGCTAATGTTAAAACATCACAAGAATGATGCAACAATGTTTACTTTCATCATTTTACTATGTACAGAATCTACTTTTTTTGGTAAGATAATTGTGATAAAATGTGTTTGTTTTGGTAAATGTAGTGTTGCTGTAATTTGGACTGACATCCGTATATACTCGACTGAAAGCATGTATTTCTGTAACAAAATAGACGATTGGTCTCGTTCAGGGAGTGCATGAGATTTTCTTTAAAACGAGGCTGTACATGGCCATTACTAAGGCAGCTTTTATTTCATTGGATTTCAGATCCAGGGGTGGAAAAAATTAGACTTAAACGTTCGTGATGGTATTTTGATCAATTGTGTAACGACATGGCAATATATATGTTCCATCTTTTATAATTATCAATTAAGTAGATGCCTTTGTTAGCTGCAGATGGAATGATAATACATCTGTCCCGTTTTACCAATTGAATTAATAAGTCATATATATGGTATGTGATTAATACCTAGAATTTTCTCAAATGTAACCTTCCTTAATTCAATCCCATATCTTGTGTTTCGAAATGGTTTTTGCTGCTTTTTAAAAATAAAGTTTGACGTTAATAAAACAATTATTAGCATTTCAACAATGCAGTTTTCAATCAGTTGCTATTACCTCTATTGCTGTTCCTAGCTTTTAGCTACATCTTTTGCAAACCGTATGGACTCCAGTCCAAATTAATACGCAATACTAACTTTACCTGTAAGCACATGTACGTTCTTCATGCATACTGTCGTTTACACAGAAAATCTAACACAATTGATTCGGTGCTTTATAGAGTAGAAAATTTAGACATAGATAAAATAGAATTCACGCTCATATCTGAGTGGTTGATTTATGAATATTGTATTCGGTAAAGGCGGTTATAGTGTAGTAATTAAATATACATTTTGGCTTGTAGTTTCCATTTTGGAAATAGAAATAAGTAAATGCGATTCAGTCTCATTTTGACTGGTGATGCTTATCGTATGTGTGAAGAATAATAACACAACACATGTTTGGCTTATGTGATTCTTATATAAATGACATTTTGTATTTGTTTTGTGCCTCTATTGTCAGCAAATAAACCCGAATAAAATATGTGTATTAAGTTTGCTTTATATCTCTTATTTGAAATGTAGTGCATGTGATTTGATTATATTATAACACAAATATTTATTTCGAAAAGTTATTCATTACATTGTGTTGAAATATTTAAAAAAAACAAAAATATCTTAACAGTATTTTAAAATTAAACCGTTGAAGATGTTATGCCCGTATTTCCAATGTTATTTATACCAGTAAGCCATAATTGCTAATTTAACAAAATAAGTCGTGTAAACGAAGAAGAGGATTGGCAGAAAGAAAACCACGTGGTGAGGAGAGACTAATGGTAATGACATAGGTTCTGAGGAAACAGAATGCATGTAAGTATACTGTGCACGGACGGTTAAATAAAATGTATGATTAATGTGTGTATGTGTGTATCATATCGTGTGTGTGTGTTCAGTTATGAGATCACAGTGTGTAATGGGTTCGTATACACAGTCACCATCACGACAAAATCAGCAACAATTAGCTGCATTACTTATGTAATAACCGACGCTTGGTGCTAGTGTATTAACACAGAAACCTAACATCAGCTAGTAGTTGTGGATTGTTCCCTTAACTTGCATGTATATGCACCTGGCAGTTTGCATTGTTCAATTCTTTGTCCCCGTCTTTCATTGTATATCTCTTCTGCTATCAAGCTTACTGATTATGAGAAAAAAAACATCAGACACGATAGAGTGTGTGTTTTAGCACAACAAGTATTTATCAATTTATATTATCACAATGGGCTTGATATCGGAAGTACTGAACCTCTCCATCATACCTACCCTTCTAACATGTTTGAATATCGCTTCACTGACATACTCATTCTGACTCTTGCGCTATTTCGTTATTTTGATACAGATATTTACGCCTATGACGATGTATATCATATACTAAATGACGTATCTAAATATAGGTACTCAGCCAGCTTACCTGCGTCGTTCCCGAACCAATGTCTCCAAGTTTGAAAATGCCATGCCAAGAAGTTACACGTCAGTGCACGGCCGTCCGGATAGAGATCTGAAGTAAGTCACTCTCTCACATAAATTCAAATAAAGGACTATCAATTAAAAGAAGGTTCTGATTGCCTGTATACAATGGTTTATTTACCTTGTAGAGTGACTCCAAAAGCAGAAAATGTCAGACGAGTCGACATACCTTCAGCGGGTGCCGTACCTAGAATACCCCAGTCGCGGGGACGACCCGGAAATAATCCGGAACCCGGAACTATAGAAATTCCGGAAACGACAGAAAAAATGTAAGTTATCAAATGGGGAAAAAGTCAAACAGTATAAATAGATTAATTAATGTGGTTTGATTGTATTATGTGACTTTGGCATTCGGTGAGAAATTTAATACTTATACAGAATAATTCAAAAATGCATTGCCGTGACCTTTCGCAGTACAGTGAAAACTATAAACCTAAAACAATAGCGCCTGGTAAGTTTTTTGAACAAATTATATGCACACAACCATTATCCAGTTGAACAAATTTCCAAATATGGTTTTGATAGATTTCCGGATTATGCAAGATTCCAATTCGGAAGATAACATTCCATATGAATAAAGATCCAGTCGTAAATTTGCGACCAGAGCACACTTCAGCATAACCTTATCATGAATAAGCAATTTCTGATAGTGTAATTATTCTTTTATGGTCATGCTAAAATGTCCTCTTTTTGTTTTCCCTTTCACAGAGAGCATGACGACCCCGCCTCTATGGAGGCATACGAGGACCTGACGGACCGTCAGAAGATGGTGTCCAGCAGGACCTCCAAAACTGCCAGTCCTGTTAAACCGCCCGCCACTCCAAATCCTTTACGGGTAAGAGACATTAGGGTAGAAATAGTGTTTTACTGGTAAATTATTCAAACATTTGTTTCAAATAGGTGTATTTCTAGAAAAAAGAAAGGACGTTTAAACAAATGTTTAGCATAACATTTGCTAAATATATTATTTCATGTTAGACGTGAGACTAAAATTGATACGTAAATATTTGTTACAATTCAACACCATAAATCAATACAACTAAAACACATTGTCGGAAGAAAATTTCATACTAATAAAGGTGACTATTATTTTATTCCAATACAAAACAGGGAAGTGAATTACCACAGATGATTCCAGAAACGGAACGTAGCGAACTGCATGCAACATTTAAGAAACTAGATACAGATTCCGACGGGTACGTATGTGTAACTCTAAGTATTTCCAAAATTAATCTGTTTTCAAGTTTTGTTTGCGTTACTTGTGTATAAATGATTAGACGTACTTACAGTGAGTAATGCTTCAAGCAAAACTTTATTTATTTTACAACAATTATGAAACAATTTGTCAACATATATTAATCATTCTTGTTAAAAAGATATGTTAATAAGTATGACGAGGCAAAACGAAGTTCTGGAAGTGTTATGTGTTAGAAAAAACTCTCTAATATGAATTGACGATCCCGAGTAAAATGTTTTAAAGTTGCATAAGATATCAAGATATTCTTCTTAATAGAATAATATTTCATATTTTACGTAATTCAGAATGACAACCTGTAAGGAAAATGAGAATGACATATTTTTTATGTAAATCAGAATACGTTATCATGTTAATGAAATTGTATATTTAAAGTAAGTTATTCAGAATAAATATGTGTTAAAAAAGGGGATAATATTACCTCAAAATCAGGACTCAAAGTCGATAATTAAAACTTAGAGAGACTACGGAGTAACCAAACCAAAACGTCCTAACACTCAACAAAAATAACACGAACAGAAACTAGATGTAAGAGGTAATGCGTAGAACTAGTTTTACCTCGGCACATGTGCAGTTGTAGACCAGATCAACAACTAACTTATTAGTCAAAATTGTGATAACACAAGTAGATAGCTTATGTAAGGAGGCAACAAATGTTTACCCGCGAAATCGGATACATATATATGGTTTGCAGGTAGCTATCGATTTGCACATATTTCACAATTTCTAGTATCATAAATATTTGTATTTCTTACCAGGCATTTAAAGTTTGACCAGCTACAGACACAGCTGCCCAAACAGATGTCCCAGCAACAGGAGCGCTTTTTAAAGGAGGTATATAACATGATTACGTATTTCATAATACAAATATCAAAATTTTAAGTTATATAAGTTTGAATGAAGTTAAAAATAAAGTAATACGACAATTTCAAAGTACGAATTTAACTTTTTTTCTTTTTTTTTTTGAATTTCAGAATTATAATAATAGTTAAACTAAAGGAAGTAAACTACTGTGGTAAGAACAATTTAAACGTTATAATATGTCAATAGGTTTACGACATTACAAGTAGAACAATTAGAACGTTATAATATTTCAATAGGTTTACGACATTACCAGTTCCAATACGTTTTTCGGTGTGGATGAGTTCCTGTTGATGTCTTCCCTAACCAAACTCTTGACAAATATGAGGTGAGAAGCAGAGTAACACTTGTTTGATACATTTCGAATTTATCTTTATTTCATTTTCAATCAATTACTAAATATTGTCTTTTATCCAAACAATAGTCTAAAATCTGCCTTATAAAAAATCAATTTTCAGCGTCAGCATGTTTTACCTAATCAATTTAACTTTTGCAGTACCTCTCTCCAAGCTACCTTCCAAATGTTGAACTTCAACAGCTTAAAGGCTGATATAATAGCTTTCGTGGTAAGTGTCATATTCTAATCTTATAACTTCTATCAAAATGAGCGGATTTCTTTCCTTCACAAACTTTATACAACATTTAGTTAGGTGCTACATAATGAATATCACAGCTATTGGATCGCCGGTTCGTTATAAATATCTTTAAAATATGTCCAGTATTTGACATGTTATCCCTTATGGAGCCCCGATTGGGGAAGTGTTTTTTTCTTACGTTAACCTGAATCAACATAAAAAGGGAAACCTCCTATCAAATCTTGTTGTTATCGGTCTCGTCGTCCTGGAAAATAAGTCATCTAACAGTTTATAGACGGACGACGGACAGAGTATATAAACTACGATGATGGTCAAAGCTGTAACAGTATATTTGTTATATAAACAGTCGGCTTTATGATTACCTTTTCTCTCTAGGATATCTTCCAATCAGTGGACAGAGGTCAGAAGGGAAAGATTGAATTAGACTCTCTCCGTGAAGTGCTGACTGGAATACTGGGGCGAGATCTCGATAGTGACACTGCCCTCTGGAACAAAATCGTAGAAACTGTCAACCCTGTAAGTCAGAAATTATAGAAAGGTTCTGTTAGAAAACATTGAACGCATTAAATCAAAATAACAAGCAAGACAATAACATAGTTCACACAGATATGCACCTATGTTATTTATCGATTTTTAATAGTATTACCTTTTTATTTCAGAGTGAAGCCATCCAGATCACGAAAATCGAGTTCCTAGCCTACATCCCTTACTTCATGTCGTTGAAAGAATCTTGATGTGGCGTCTTCATTGATCATTGACATTCCGCAACCGAACCGCAGTAGGACATTAAACTCACGAAGACAACTAATTACTTTCTGTGTGATAAAGATAAAAGATTGTGTTTAGTCGTGAACTTTATAATGGCAGTAGCCTATAGAATACCAACAGTTATATAACACCAAAGCATAAACAATTTTAAAATCTGCCTTCGAATAGGACAATGGTGTTGAGTAACGAGCTACATAATGGTAAAGATATTCTGTATACGTGTATGCCTACTTCCCTGCCGATCATTCAACATGAAATAGTTCCTATCTCAAAACACACAGTAGTATTGTTGAACATCACAAATGCTTTTCTTGAAAAAAAAAAAAATATTAAACACTCTCTTTTATGACTGTCCAGTTAACTGTGTCAGCAGTACCGTGTTCCGGTATGTCACTTGAGGAGATATAGTGATACTCGTTTTAGTAATACTTGTTACATAATTATTGTCCTCTCTCAACAACATTCTGTGATCATTGTTCATTTTCTAGTCATTTATATATTTACTTGCATGCTTTGTTGAATTTTATTGTCCACATTCCAATGTCATCCCACGCTTACATCACCAGACATAGATTTTGTTTTACAAATAGGTCTGTACGTGCTTTGTTTTGTCCTAGATTCAGTTTCATCATGCTTCGTTAGCATATAATGACCCACAGGGTAAGCTTTGGATCATTGATAAAGAAGTAAATGTGAAACACCATGCATTTATTGCTCTGTGATTTAAAATTACCTCGCCATACCAAACCATATGTTGCAGAAGATAATTTTACTGTGATGTCTCTAATCAATTCAGGCAAATAAGATTAATTTTTTACAAGTGGTAACACCAAAGATACCCTTTTATCAATTAGTGGCGTGCTCGTAATGCTAATCAAAACTTACACTGATCCTAAAGCTTAGAAGCAGCTTATAAAGATGTTTATTTTAACGTATCAAGACATAAGCGAAAATCTGATAGTTTAGTATGTTATATCCTTCTCTAGGCATTATCTTGACGGTGTGAGACTTAAAACTCCACGAAGTACAATGTACTACTGTCACCGAATATCAACAATCGCATATTCAAATTATCATAATATTCTTATAAATTCTCAATATTCGACATAACCATTTGGTGGGATTTTAAAGTGAATCTGCTTTAAAATATGCATCAAGTTTCTGTGTTCAGTGTTGCATTCAGAAGCTTGATCCATTTTCCCATAGTGTGTCTTTATATTTAAGCATTGTACATCGCAATATATTTATTTTAAAACGTTTCCCATTAACATAAATCCTGTACCAATACGAGTGTATCAACTGTCTACACGTGTGTTTTTAATAAGTGTATCAGCTGTCTACACGTGTTAATGTAGTGTATCAGCTGTCTACACGTGTTTATGTAGTGTATCAGCTGTCTACACGTGTTTATGTAGTGTATCAGCTGTCTACACGTGTGTTTATGTAGTTTATCAGCTGTCTACACGTGTTTATGTAGTAATCATGACTTACACAAGTTATTTTGTTCGTCATGGTTTGAGAACTGTTTTACTTGCTATATCGACATTATTGTATCCATCGAATCAGTAAAACACATAACAAGCTCATCGACGATGGTCAACGTATAGTTAATGTGTCTTATATGTATCAATTGGAAATAAATTGTTTCACGCTCTTAAGTAATCTTGTTTTTATATTTACGCATAAGGTATATTTAAATCTTTTTTTAAGAATGTTATTTCATTACACACAAGACTGACGATTTTCATGTTTTTGCACAGTTTCAAGGTACATTTCATCACAAACGTATGCGGGGCCCGTATATATACCCAACTCTAAAAACAGATCGTGCTACATGGGATATCAAAGTTGAGATAGGCAGTCAGAGGGACGGGTAATGTTTATCCATTCCGCCCCTTAGTGGATGTTAAAATTGGTTCCTTAAGATCACTGATTCGCCTTACCTCCTAATCCTGATGGATTTTGCTCAGTTACCAGTTGTATTCCCTTTCAAGCACTTTGTAGTTGTTCCAGGCTATGATACGGTTCAGTATGTTAGCATGGTATGTGATGGCTGATTCATTGTATTGTTTCTACGATGTCTTCCTTTTATTTCTAGCGTAGACTTGCTGTCCATGGCTTCAACCTCTTTCTGATGTTCCTTAAGACGTAACCCAAATTCCCGGCCAGTTTCAACAATATATGCATGGTTTTAGCTGTTACACGGAATTTCGTCAACCACTCCTGTTTTGTCTTTCTTCGGCAACTTACCCTTCGGATGAACAAATAGTTGGTAAATGTTGTTTTGTGGTCGCATAGGAGTACTGGTGTGATGTTTGCGCAATTTTCTTGTTGAAAATGCTTCCGACACCCCTATTATGTATGGTATAATGACCATGCCGTTTTTTGTCTTTCCTTGTTGGCAAGTTTTGGTTTGGAAGCCATTACCCTTGCTTTTGTTTCCATTTTTGTCTACATTCCTTATCGATCATTCGGGGTATCCACGTTGTCTTGGCCTGTTTGATATTGTCCATGTCCTCCTATCCAGGACAGTGCGAACTACCTCCAACTTCTGGTGCAATGGATGGCGTGAAATGAAGTTCCGGTCTGTGTCAGTCGTTTTCTGTATACCAGTAATTTGATAAACCCTTCAGCCCTTCTATCCAAGAAAGAAATTTTACCAGTGGAGCTTTAATTTGGCATCAACCTGGTTTAGGCGATTTGGTAGTTTGCTTATCTCACCGTTTTTGACTTCCTTTAAGATATCAATAGATCGTTGCCGTAGTTTAGGACGGAATTGGTAAACATATTATTCGTCCCACCGTCTTATTTGTTAATGTTTCAGCTTTTTTTTATAATTATTTTTACACCACAATACCAAAGTAAATATATAAAGTAAATTGGAAAAAACTATCATGAACATCTTTGGCTGTACACATCATGGATTATCAATAAATTCCCGAATTCTGTTTCCTTATTTTTACAAAATGCGTTTTGTGCAATGTACATGTATGTACTATTTTTACCACTGTACTACGACATTGCGACTATAGAAACAACCTGTACAGGTACATGAGATGGTATACCTGCTGTATCCCAATGCATGTCGCTAGAGCCGACTAATGTGTGTCCCCTGTAGAATCGGGGGTTTTCTCCGGTGTCTCCTACTCATGATCAGTGGACATTGCTTAACAAGAGACCAAACTTCATGTGTTTCCCCATTGTAATATTTGGGAGTCGATATCTTTCCTTTTGTCTCTCTTCGTTGTTGTCTCCCTTAGCACCCGTCTTCATATATGTCATTCGTAATTTCCGTCAAATTTAGGACGTCTCTGGTTGAAAACATTGATGTTAAGTAGTTCTTTGTGTTGATACTTTCATAATGATATTTTAAGTTCTTAGTTTTATCTAAAGGTTGCACAAGGAAAATAGACGTTTATCTTAAC
Source organism: Chlamys rubida (assembly GCA_032359455.1). Taxonomy (NCBI): domain Eukaryota; kingdom Metazoa; phylum Mollusca; class Bivalvia; order Pectinida; family Pectinidae; genus Chlamys; species Chlamys rubida. The sequence continues at coordinate 6,946 of JAUMHH010198868.1, read as the reverse complement.
TCGCGCAAGTTAATTATCAAATTGTGTAAAGACACCAAGTGTCGTTAACCTCATCTCCCACAACGTTCAGAGATCACATCTAGAACACCATATATTTTTCTTGGGAATGTAGTATTCCTGTTCCGATCGGGGAAGCAATGGTCATAAAATATGACGTCACAATGGAAGATGACGTCGCAAAGCATTGTTACTTGACGTCATAATTGGAACATTGACCAATGAAGTTACCCACTATTTGAAAACTAAAATCGTTTACCAACACCAAGAAGCAGAGACCAAGAAGGTTTATTCAATCATAGGTAGAGGGCACGTCTATATATTATTTTTTTGGAATAGATAAGACTAGTCTTATCTATTCAAAAACAATTTTTTTATAGACGTGCCCTCTACCTATGATTCAGGAACGAGGTAACATTTAGGGGTTGCGGGAGAATTGTAAATATATCACAAATTAATGTCATGGTCAAATTGTTGACGTTACCGTTATCATGACGTCATAATAATTGTAACGTTGGATACCACTGGTCGTCCATGGAAAATGCCTGTTATAGACATACATGTACACGATACAAACACTTACTTGAAGCAAATGCCGAATTTTGAAGAAACAAAAAAAAATTTCCTGATAACCACAAGTGAAAACAACTAATTATGCTTTAAAATTTATACTGTCGTTACAAAACAATTAGACAATTACAACATCAAATCTAAAAACAAGAAAATATTGCTAAACAAGCTAAAAACAATTCATATTGGTAGCCGATTGTCTGCTTTTTTTCTTTTTCATTTTTAACTATAACCACTTCAAATATATTGGAAAAAAGTCTACTTATTCTCATCAATGCAATAACATTGTACATAAGGAAAGTATGTGAAAAAAGCATGAAAGAAAACATGTAAGAAAATTTGGTTTTTATTGAAAACTGTATGAAAACAGACAATCTAGGGTATCATGCAGGACCAACCTGAATACATTCCAACATTCCTCAGCAGCAACATACAAACCACAACACATACATACCATTGATGAACACATGGAGAGAAATTAAAAACATACAAACCACAACACATACATGTACAATGTACACTAAATACCATTGATGAACACATGGAGAGAAATTAAAAACATACTGACTTATTATATTCAATCGATTGGTAAAGCATGTTGTCTGGGATTATTGAGTGATCTATAAATCTTATCATGTATGTTTTATACCTGTACTTAAACATTTTATAACAGTATTAGAGTGATTAAGGAGCTAAATAGAAGAGGTTCAGGTCCAAGTCTTTCACCACCTATACCATAATTATGTTACAAACGTCTTTACCAATTATGATATAGTATATCGTTAGTGGTGTTGAGATGTCTGGAATAAGGGTAGAGTACCTTTATAAGATACTGATGTAGCCACAAGGCTGTCAGTGATAGGCCCTAGGTGGCTAACACAGCATCACTACTTTCTTAATCAAATTTAAAGTCGTGAGTGTAATAACATATAAGTGAATCAGATTTAATATAATTCATAATACATTTATACTGAGAAACCAGGGAAAACAACAACAACAACAATGATTAGATTTCCACTTTTAGCAAATAAAAACTAGTATATTCACAGAACTCTTCCGAAAGCACCAACATCAGAATTAATTTATTTAACACATACGGTTTTGAAAACAGGCCATACTGTGTAAATGTGAATGCTCAATCTTGCTCTAACCCCAAAAACAAGCCATTTATAAATATCTTGGTACATGTATTGCTAATTTATTTATGTTGCTCATGTGCATTTAAAAAACAATGATGCGTATGTTGTCAGACAAATCTGTCCCCATCTCATTAATCACTATCATTGGTTACATTTTTACACAGCTAAAATATTTTTGGAGAGTATCCTCAATATCTTTATCAGATTTCAATGTGAATTACATACAATTCAAGGTAAAACTTTCAATGTATTTCTGAGGAGTATCAACTGTCCAAGAGTTGGAGTTAAAAAACATACAGATCAACCATGGATTATTGAGAATAAAGCAATGGCAAGGAGGTCTCAAAAGTTATGTATCCTGAAGTAGAGTATTTATGATACCAATCACCTGATGCTTTGCATTAATGTTTTAATGAAAAATTCAAATATTGACTACAAAACATAAAACACACAAACACAGGTAACAGAATTGCGTATACCAAGTACAAACCTAAAAAGAACCATAATTTCATTCCGTCTATTATAAATTTCTGTGATGATTAATAGTGGAATCTTGTTAATTTGATTGTATTAAGATTTTGAAATCCTATATTTTTTATGGATGAGTCAAGTGATCTTAAAACTCCTATTCATTTTTGAAAAACCAAGATTAATGAGATTCCACTTTTACATAATGTGCACCCAAATATATTAGCAAAATTTCCTCATCATTAACACACACAACACACACAAATCTAATGTACATTTAAAAATACACTGTATAAGGGTTGTAGTTACTACATGTTGAATATCAAATGCTGGAATATTAGTTTGATTGGAATTTAAATAATTATTGTATAAACTGTAGCTACCTCAGAAGATCATGACATTTTTAACACAATAAGAGTAAAATACCTATGCACCAAGTTTTATCAGCCAAAGGGATTCATGATTCCTGTCTCGTTAATTTTACAAAAGCTGTAAGTAGTTTAGTGTGTCCTTACACTATTCTTTTGTATACAGACATCAAAAAGTTACTTTGTTAAATTGAAGTAATTTCCTCAACAATAAAACAAAGGTAATTATAGGTTGAGGGCCCTTTTAGGGAGTTAAAACAATTTGAAATTGTCCTCGGTATAGCTACAGATAAGTATTAACAGATATCCTGACCATAGACACAGTGATTGAGCTCCCTACTTTATAACCATGATGTCCAGGGATCACAATCTCATAGCAGAGCCAAACTGTTTTGTGAAAAAAGGAATAATGATAAATTTGTTTTTATATTTTACGCAATCTTGCAAAATTTATTGCAAATTAGCAAATAATTCAAGTAAAAAAGAATGACTAACAAATTAGAAATTACCAATCATCAATTGCAATAGCGCATGATTGGGCCACTCTACCTTAATGGAAGCTACTGATAATTTGCGACCAGTAGATACAATGATTATTTCTCAATTTGCCTACTCGTACAAATAAATTTATCTATAGGTAAAAAAATAATTTAAGATTGCTTTACCATTGTTTATTATCTAATTTTAACACCTTTTTGGATACTACATGCCTCAAATTAGAGTAGGTACCTGAATTTAAGGCTATACAGCTTACAAGAAACATGAATATTCAACATGACCTAATATTCTATGAAATATAAATAATACATACAATCTAGGGGATTACACAAATAAGATACATACAGAAATCTATAACTTTTAACTGTGAAACTTAATTATATTAGTTATGGCTCACAGTTTTAGCAGTAAAAAATACAGAAACAGACATCTTGAAAAAATTAAAATACATTGCACCACTCAATCTTGTGAAATCTAGAATCATTCTTAGAAAACAATTCTTGTTTCTATCATTCTGTGATTATTTAAGAGGAACATTAAGTCATTAACATAAAATATAAATTTGTTGTATGACAGTATTTTGTTCAGTGTAAATGATACAGTACTGCAATTTACATGATTTTTTGGACCTAGATTGTACAATTTTATTCTGAAATGCATAATTAAATATAATTTTACTAGACTTTTTTGGTTATTTCTCGAACAATTGTATTCCTTCATGAAAATCATTTCTAGAATATCCTCATAAGAGCAAAATCATGGAGCAACAATTTTTTTTTTAATAAATTTAAAGTGAAAAAATATGTTAAGTATGTACATAAAGATAATTTTTTGCCCCCATTATATGAAGATAAAAGTTATGAAGTAATTTTCGAGTAGTAGTAGATTCCAAAGGCTGTACATGTAAACCAGCTTGCTCCCACCCACCACACCACGAAGGCCAGGAGTCCTCGATACCACTGGGGAGAGAATACCAGTCTCAGGTTTGTCATGGCCCAGGTGAATTGGGCGACCGCCTCGGTCACGCTGTCTGGCTCGTTAATAGGTGTAGTAGCATTGGTAGGAGCAATGTTAGCCTTCCCTACACTGAAGGATGTAACATAACCCTCCACACTCTGTCCAAACATGGCCGACCAGGAGAACTCACCAAGAGTTTTTTGTAAAAATGTCAGAAACAAAAGTAATACTAGAGGGGTTATATACTGCAGTGCCACAACACAGAGATAATAGAACACACGAGCCACCATCTTTTGTAGGTCTTTACTGTTAACTCGACCAGTTTCTTTCTTCAGATTCTCCAGTCGAATGTAAGCAACATTAAGATGGCTTTGTAGATGTGGTTTCAGGAGAAAAAAACGTAATACTACGAAAATAACAATCAGACCCATTCTCCAAATTTCAAACATTGGCTCATTCATTAGACGATATGTCACTTTCCAGTGCTTTGCACATATGACGTCTCTCCCAATAGGTTTGAACCACATCAATAAGATGATGATGGGCATAACAAAATTCAGGTGTAAAAGTGCTTGCATGACTCGCTGTTCTTTGTAGTATTTTAATGTGTCAAGATGTAGTTTTGCATAGCGTAGTCCGGGAAATGTTAAAAGTGCGCCTATAAAAGAACATAGAAATGTCAAGATGATTTTGAAGGTCAAGAATGATACAGGTCCATGAGATTCTAGCCCTTGTTCTTTTAGAAACTGTGTTGCACTTTCCGAAAAATTGCTGTATCCCTCCTGCAATCCAAGTTCCAATGTAGCCGAGTCAATCACTAATACTCCCATAGCCACTACCAGAAAGAAGAAACCAAACGTTACGCATAGGATCTTTTCTCCACCCTCGTCCGACTTAAAATACATGGCTGTCTGGGACACTAACAACCGCAGACAGAATCCTACTGCTAGGAGACACCAGAGAATACTGATATTCATTTCTGACCTCTGACCTAAGGTGTAATAGATCTCTGTTAAAATGTACACAACTACTGCTGATACTGAAAAATCCATAAGCCATTGATATTCGTCGTAAAACTTCAGCTGTAACAGATCTATAAGTTCCACTGGAGCAGTATCCAGTTCAAGAGGAATGCTCCTTGGTACAGAGAAACCTTCAGCATTTCCAGCACCAGCCTTATCCTTGCGATTATCAAATTTTCTGTTTTTAGCCTTGTTTGGTGCAGTTGAGGAAGCCAGGCCAGCAACCTCTCTTATTTGAGCATCGGTAGGATGTAAAAAACGAAATAACTTCCCACATAGAAGCCATCGCCCAAAGGAGAAATGTTTGGCCAATTTCTGCAAAAGGCTAAAAACGATGAGACTGAACACAAGCTGGGCTCCAAGGATGGTCATCTTTACTTCCTGTTGACCAAAGACTTATCTGAAATATAGAATCAAAGTAATTATTCCAAAGGGAATTAACTCTGGACAGGTTGCAGCTGCACCCCTGTATATAATTACATGAACTCAGAGTGACATCAACAGTATAACACATCTTGACCTTATCTTTGATTAGTGTACAACTGTTCCAATTATTTATTTTCTCAGCGCATTGGAGACAAACTTTGTTCTATTTTTAAGGTGACCACCCATTACCTTAGCAATTCACTCTTTTCTTCTATCAGAAAACATGTGTAATGGGAGAAGAAAAATGCACAGCCAAACTGGGATTTGAACCTGGAACGTTAACCCTTTGAACTCTAGCGGACGCTCTACAAATTGAGCTACCTTGTCACCAACAATCGATCCACTCCAGTTCAACTACATACATATAGGTTAAAATGAGTTTGGTTTCGTCACAAATGTTGATTTGTATATAATTATAAACAGAAATGACTACTTAAAGTGACAACAACTTCATTCCAGCTTAATGCTTCTTATATTATTACTTGAAACTAGTTTTTAGACCCCCCCCCCCGTCATGGTGAGCTTCATTTACGATGACATTGAAGTGATATAAGTGTAACGTAAGTGCTGTAATAGTACCAAATTTCCCCGAATTATACTACGAGGTGCGTCTAAGAGAACATATGGGTGGCACAGTTGATTGATATTTGTTACCATGTAATCAGCAAATGTAGTTTCGAAATTAGGGCCAACCGGAAACCAAAAGATCACTCCAAGTTGGAAAAAATATCTACGTTTGATTGGATAGATTCAACTATAAGTGCTTAGGTGCGCCGAATATGCCGGCTGCCCTGTACACTACAGTCAATGTCGAAATTTGCCGCAGGAAAAAGACCCCCGTAAACCGTTTCTCACAAAAAATACATATGCTAATAAGCTCTTAATATAGCTCTGCATATTACGAGGAGAATAACGTAACGCAACTTAAATTCGGTGTTACGAAATGAAAACAACGTCCTTGAATAATCACCTTTACATCAAGTTAAGCCCAGCCTCAATATGCCATTCACTTCGCCGGCACATGTGCCGCTTATACCGTTACTAATTCAGCCCGCGTATATCAACACAAATAAATAAAAGTTTTACTTCTTTTTTTTTGCTTTAGTTTTTATTTCGTTTTTGCTTTATTGTTTGTAAAATATAATAAAAGTGTTCAATATAAATAAATCCTGTTTATGTACTCTATCACTGGTAGGATTAGGACCAAGAAAATGTTAGATTTGGGTACAAATATAAGGGAAATAACTCCTGCGCGTTTAATTCAAATTAAATAAAATCATTCATTACAAAAAAGATTACTGTGAACCTTACAAAATGGGAATACTGATTTCCGGTAAAGATGTGTATATGGGATAAATATATATATATGTATGGTCTCATTGAGGGTTGCTATAATAAACAAGAGGCCCAGAGGGCCTGTATCGCTCACCTGTTTCTTTTGTTACATGCAACTGACATAGGTAACTTAAGACCAAATTTCTGAAGATATTGTTGTTTGAAA
>JAUMHH010198867.1:0-87531 GCA_032359455.1 Chlamys rubida | reverse complement strand
AATATCAAAATATTAGCCACACTCGTGAAATATATTTGTTATTACTGAAGACACCATTAAATATCCTCTATATCTTTTTGAGCTGATATGGTCTTAAATCACATAAAAAATGTTATACTTTCTTTGTATTATACTGTTTACCAATGCGTTATAAACGACATGTTTTCGTCTTATTGACGACTATGACATGTTGACGAATGTTATAGGAAATGTAAAGGGTTTTGATACCATCAATTGGGATATTTATATGGAGACTTGTGTTCGAGAAGTTACCCGATTTTATTTTATTACATATATACATTTAACATATCACATAACACCCATAACTTAGCGAATTTTAGTATATGTCAATAAGGCATACATGTGTAATTAAATGTTTTGAGAATTTGACAAATATTCTAATGAGAAATGTCCTAAATGAGTTTTCACGAACATGAAGTGATTCACAAAATTCAAGTATTCTGCTTTTTCTTTTCACTCTGATGTCCATCGATTAGATACTCTTGATATGATTATTTTAGATCATTGAACAAAAAATAAATAAATTCTCGTAAATACTTGTAATTTTCTAAACACGCGTTCGAAAAATACCAAAGAAAAAATCCATACTGGTAATAATATCATATGTTTGAAAAAGACAAACATTTCAAACCTAGCATAATTATGAATTTATGAATTTAATAATAGGATATGTAATGTTTGAAAATTAAAAATTAAAAACAAAGCGTATCAAAATAAAATAGATGAAGACAGATATGTACAATTCCATTTAAAATAACTAGAAACACAAAGTAACAGTGACTTCAATTCAGAAACAGTCAACATATTTCAACTCCTAATTTATATATATATTAATTACTATTGTATGCTTTTTTGATATATCAAACTTCTTTCAGTTTAAAGCTGAAACAACAATTCTTTATTCATTATGGAAATATGAAGAAGTGCAACTATTTTTAAGCAAAAGGACATTTTTTTAACCTTTAATTTCTATGATGGAAAATAATGCTGATATTATATGATTCATAATTCCCAAACTATAAAGAAGGGTAGATGTCGGCAAAAGAGTTTATCGAGTTTGGCTCTCAAAAACTCAATATTCAAAATATATTGCAACGGGTAAAGGTGTCTGAACTTTATCTTAAGGATTTTAATCCTGAATGTAAAAATTGTAAAAATTGTCAAAAGGTTATCACAAGAGGAAAAATTAATACAATGTAGTAAGATTATTATGTTATAATGATACAGACAACAGACGTTTTCTATTGCATCGAATAAAAGTAAACCCCTGACATATATTCCGATAACTCTCCACCTCCATCTTTCCTTTTTTTTTTAATTCTTGCCTTTTTGTTTATCCTCTTCTTCTTTACTTCTTCTAAAATCAGTACCAACACTAAAATAACACAATTTTGCTTTTCATTATTTCATTTATGAAATAATGATTCAATTTGAAATGTTTGTTTAGTTTAATTTATAGTATAAATCAAATAAAAAGCTGTTATGTTTGAAGTAATATCTGATATCCTAACCTGATATATATACTATTGATTTTCATCATGCTTGTAAAAAGACTGCCGATACATACGTTTCTTAGATAGGGCAAAACGACCGAGTACGTATGAATTGAATATGACATTGAGGTGTGCATTGTATTGTCATGCAAAAATGCAAAAGAAGAAAAAAAAATCCCATAAACATGAAGGACGTGCAGTTTATTTAGAAAATCACTGGTGAAAGCCAATTAAGGAAGAATTATGTATTCACAAATGGTATCTGAAATAAAAATAAATCTGTGAAATTGATTAATATTTAACAAATTTATAGATATCATACTTACGCTGTTCAATGGAGATCATGACGCTGATTTCAATAACTATTTTCAGACATTTCTGTGTGAATCAGGAAGAAAACAATTAAATATGATTAAGCCCACTATAATGCATACAATATATAACAAAAAGACAGAAATTACTTGACATTTTCAATCAACTGAAATAATTAACCAGTACAAATTAAATATGATTTGAAAACGCATTTTAAGAAATAATTATTCATTAAAATAAATGTTGATTGAAATAAATATTAATTAAAATAAGGAAATATTTTAAATTAATTTACAATTAGCCATTATAAGCCTGTTGTAAAAGTTAATAAGCAAAATATGAAATATGGCGAATAATTAGACATGAATATACAATTATTTTATTGCTTTACATATTTGTTAATGATATTTTAACGACCTGTCTGTCATATTAAGATAACGAAAGGACTATCCGCACATCTGAGGCTAGTGGGTTTATACTTTAATCCGTGTCGTTCCCAGATAGCCATACAACTAAGAATCGGCGACATTTTAAACATACAGGGTCGGATTTGTGATTCACAGTACATTACCTTCATCATCTGTCAATGAGTGTGTTGTTTTAATCATAGCATCTGTCATATAACCACGCTTGTTGTTAAAGTCACATCGATACTTAAAGTACTCCAGTGTATACTCTCGGTACTACTACATACCAATAAGTCTGGTTATTTAAGATTTGTATACAAGTTTATTGTTAAAAAGCTCATCAGTATAATTACAAAACGTGGTTATAGGGCAGTGCAAATAATTGCTATCAATATTTTCCACTATCTTGATCTGCAACTGTAGTAATGTCTTGATCTGCAACTGTAGTATTGACTGCTTCAAAATCAGTACCATTGACATGTCTTCATCATTTTACATACGCACTTTCGTAAATTGAAAAAAAGACAGAAATAATGTATTGATGGTTTCAATATGTTTCGGGTGGGGTTGGAGGTCTCCCTTTATTTCTGTTGCTGTTTTATTTTCGTATCACGCTTTATCATGTTTGATGACGCTGGTGGATTTTTACTTCTTTTTTTATTACTAAGCGTTTTGAAAATAAGAGACGACATTTTAAATCAATAAAGCAAATCAATGAAGAATTGAAAGAATAAATTAGTACATACACAAAATGATAATTATTAAATGAAAGAGAGAGAGAAAACAACGAACTACTGCATGCAGATGGGTGGAAGCAAGGTGATTGAACTCGGGATTTCATAGTCAGCAGTCTTCTCCAATGGCAGTGAATGAAAAAAATAATACATATTGTATTTTTTGCGCAGATACACGATACTTTATAAACCGTTTTGCCTATTTATTATATTTTCTCGGCTAAGTTCATAGGAGTATATTTTTTGACAACTAGAAGATCTCTTTAATATTTGTCGTAGTGGAGTATTGTTTGGTGCCTTAGCTATGAATCACAGTGACTGTAACGTAATCAGACACTGATGTCAGTTAAATCTACTAATGAATTAGTTGGAAACAAGTAATAGATTTCAGCCACAACAACATAAATTAACTGAACTAATTATAAGGTCCACATTTTAACTACTTAATTTTATTTCAATGGTATATTTTAATTGAGCAATTTAAAGTGCTCCGATTAAAAGAGTAATGTGCATGTGTTTTACACAGGATTACACGACGAAAGCTCTACGATATTATACACACAACAACATTAGATAAGCCGTATTACTAAGTACTCGTGAATGTTTTATTTCTCTGGTATCAAATTGCTCAATAAATGATATCTGATTTCATAAAAATGGTTTTAAATATGACCATTAACACCGGCTATATCTATGGAGGGTAGCACTTCGTATGCAATAATACCTTATTTATAGCTTTGTATCTTTAAAAAGAACATTAATGAATAAGAACGTGATCAGTTATGAGGCTCCAAAAGTTCATTTAGACATCTTTTTTACGGTTATTTCGGTGTAGCGATTTGATTGTTTTTTGGATGTGTTTTTTGTATACATATCTGTGTGGCGGTGTGTAGCGTACCCTGGCCCAGTACTGAGCACCGACCTGGACGCGAATAGTGTGTGATCAATGAGGCTAAAGGTACCCCCAGACACCCAGCCAAACCTTGGTAAACAAGTCGTTTGTCACCGTGTATACTTATTGTCACGCCGTAAATCGACCGTTTTAAAACAAAAGATAACTTCAAAGTCTTATATTCAATAACGAAAAAAGCACGGCGGAAATATCTCACAAATATATGTAAACGACATTTGACCCTCTGCCACATAAACTTGTTAGGTGTATGAGCCAATTTTCCGCGTTGAACGTTCTTGGTGGCCCGAACTGAAATCACGACACCTTTAAAACAAAGAGCACATCTATACGGCTCTATGTGGCCCATCATAGTGGAACCTGACCCCTAGGGACCTGCCAAACTCCTTCCCGTGTAATCGGTGAAGGTGGGCGAGAGTTTGTTCCCTAAGGGATGCACTGACCCCACCTGTAGATTTGGGTTAGATATAATACTTATCTAAAACGGACTGTCAAGATAGTACATCTTTATGTAATTACACAGACTTGTGTAACTTATCAAACAATACATATTTCCGCATTATTTACGTAAATTATCTGTCTATTATTTAAAAGTTGTTATTTTCGCTCGCTCTATTGCCTAGATATACTACCACAGAAAAACTTCATTTCTAAACAAACTTTCCTAAAATATTAGTGATTTTTCTTCTCTCTGAAGAAAATCTAAAAGATTTCAAATAAAAGTGAATAAACTAGTTTTGCATTGCATTTGTTTTATATATAAAGTAATTATTAAATTTTAAATGTGAATTATATGTGTCATTCCCAACCCGTATACATGTATGATGCGACACACCTTATACATGTGTTAGTCAACATGCGCCCCTGAGAATATTTCACAGTTGACATGCTACTGACATCTAGAACAAAGGATGTTTTAAACATATGCGACACAGACACTAGGCAAAATATTATAGAATTAGATCTATCAATAGTCCCGGTGGGTGCGACCGTTTTCTATTGTAATTAAATACTACCGTGGTCTAAATCATTCTGTATATTTTCAGGCTGAGTCATCCTGTGACAAATGCATTTAACAACAATGTGTTGTTACCTCTATTTATACAATAAAGCCCATTGCTAGGTAAGAACACATACCTAAATAAATCTTACATGTTATAGAAGTAGCTTGGACAACGACAAAACTTCGAGATAAACGTAGAAATTATTATATCCGAATTAAAAAGGCATAATACTGAAATGTCTTTTAATCACAGACATAACTTGGACATTATCAAATGAGTTCAAGTGCACATTTTTGTTAACACACGTAAGACATACGTAAGACTTCAAGCATTTCTATTTTATGTGAGCTGTACAAGGGCGTAGAATAATCGTTAACCAAACATGCTATGTCACTTCACTACCTCGACATTGTTCATTGAAAACAGGTCTGACCAGAACTAAGTTCCTGAAAAATACATTAACGAGTAACCTTAAAGTTTTATTCACAAAGAGCTAACGATTTTGCCGTTTACATTGAAATCAACAACAATAAATAGATAGAAATGTTTAAAGTTGATTTTTGTTTTGGTGTAAAATATATATTTATTTAATCTAAAGTCAAATTAATTAACGTCATACACATATTAACTTGTTGATTGAGTTACATTATTGTTTGTATCACTTAGACACACTTAAATAACATCTTGTAGACAAAGCAGGGCTTAGATATGCATACTATTTAAATAAAGTGCGGACCCCACTTGTATAAGCAATGACAAATGAAACTCCCACGGAAAACAATGTTTGTAGGAAATCTTGTTGTTGAGGGAATACATTAAGTGTGGAAATGCGTTTATATGAGCCCACGGACAAGATTCATCAACTATAACAATGTTAATGATTTAAAAAAAATTGTATATTAAGGGTTTTAGTGTCAATTGAAATTTAACATTTTTAGCTATGAATATATGATGAAAAAATCATGATTGATAGATTTGTTTTCTTTTTCTTAATCTGGGGCCATGCAATCATTTTTTGTTAGAACGAAGGCATGTTATTGTAAATATTGAGGTAATCACGTGAACTGGGCATAAATGAGTTATATTGAAAAATAATACTGGGTAAATAGAGTCAACAACCTTCAAACGTTGTACACCTCCACAAGAGTCGTGTCAATATATGTGGTTTTCATTTTTTTTATAAATAATTTAACTTATTGCAAAAAACTAAAACTACTAAAGTTAATGATGCACGGGTTTTAGCGAAGCTTTTAGGTACTGCCTCCCTAGGTGGCCATAAATCTTGAATAAACTAAGTACATGATATTAACCTTGGATTTTACCAAGTTTATAATATTCTGACATGAAAAAAAGGCATCTCTCTTGCATGCCAAAGACATGTGTCCTTAGCGAATTATAAAATTATAAACTTATCGAACTGAAATTAAATCATTAAAAAGTATAACAAAGTAAGGAACATTTGAAAAGGCAATGCTTGTACTTAACTAAGCTACTTTATCCCCGGCACGCGCGCTGTTATCAGTCTGAGTAAACGGACAGACACAGACCACAAATCTCACCGCTATCTACTCATTTGGTATTGTGTACATGTTCAAAAATGTAGATAAACTCAATCAGATATGTTTACTTTAACTATTTAACACTCCACGAAAAATTATCACCAAATAAAATTATCTGTGTTTATTAGCACTTGATTCCTTTTGAAGTAATCAATTATACGCGCCGTGAAGTAGGTTGGTAAAATCTACGTTTATAGTCGATAAACTCGCGTGTTTTAAACACTGTTTCAAAACATATCGAAACCATCACATAAACAATCTAACGTTAAGATAAGCTGTATCTTAATTTTTATCTAACTGTCCCGAACAAGGCGGTCATTGCTGGCCAGATACTTTCAACACGTTAGCCGAGCTTGTTTTTAAACGAGCGCCACACATATCGTTAGTTTTCGAACCAGGCATGTGAAAACTGGAAGGTATGACCACAGGTGAGATCTGTATCTGGAGCGTATTGTATCGGAGATCTTGTCGTCTGGACCTCCATTACAGAGTATTATGCGAGTGTTAGCGTTCATTTTCTACCTCACAATTAAATACAATAGAAAATTACGACTCTGTGATTTATGGCGAAGAAAGCACTGTTCTGTTCTTAAGTCACTTTCCCATGACGTTTACTAGTCCGCCTTTACGTCGAATGAGAGAGCTAATCATTGTTCGCTGCGCTTACTTTCTATACACTTTTTATAACCTAATATGTATCTGTATCTTTATTAGATATATATGGGAAAACCTAAACTTGTCCACACTGTTGGAATTACTTCTTTGCCCCATTTATTAGATATATATATATACTTGTGGTGTCACTGGCTGTTACTGATATATCTATTGTAGCAAGAAGTGTTAGAAGTGTTCATTTTTGCTAATTTTATCCATGAATGCTTTTGATATACTGTAAAATACTACACTGCTTAACCAAATTGAGGTCCTCCCAAACCATGGTGAATTTATTTTAGGTAACAACTCTCTCGTATGAATTAAATGTTTCAGGGACCCAGTTTCGCCCCAAGTTTTTTTCATGATATTTCACCTTCTATTTTTGTGTCTCCTCGGTTTCTCATATCGACTTCCGGTTTTGTTCTTTTGTTTTGACACCATGGGTTTTCTTCGTTTTTACTTATTACAAAAACAGGTTAAAAGCCATATGTTGAAATATTTATTATGAAAGTAAGTAACCCACCTTAACCGGTTATCTCCCGCTTGATAGGTTATATGATGTTGGCCCAGAGGAGGTTACGTACCTTCTAGAGAACCTTTCAATCACTAAGCACGTGGTTAGCGGGGTTCCACTCACACACGGCATGGTCTCAGTTTGTGAATTCCTAGTTAGCTTAACGACAAGTTAATGTTGATTTTAAATTCAATATAGTCAAAAAGTTTTAAATTACATGAATATAACTATAGATGTAGTATATGTTTTTAAAAAATAGACAGAATTTAACACACGAAAATAGGAAAATAATATTATATCAATAATTTCAAAATCTATAAACCAGTGAGTTGTTCAGTTAAGATGACATGCTTTGCAATATCTAGTCCTTATTGAATATTTAATAATAATATTTTAATTAAAATATCAATAAAATATTTCCGTGCTTCCATAAACAATTTCAGCAATATTAGGAACTCTTAACATTTTGTACAGCTTGCTGTATTTTCTCTTTTTCGATAAATATTATCTTTCAAATTTCAATTTTGAAACCAAAATCAAACTAATGTAAGGAAATTCACTATGACATATATTTTATTATTCACTTTTAACCTTATGATCGTTTTATATTTTATTTTTATTTTTTTGTCACTGATTAGCACATTGTTACGACAGTGGTTTAACATTTCTGGCAATGAGTGACACTGCGTGCAAACAGTAACACCAAGTGCAAACAAATACATATGAACTCATAGAGGACTGAGACATCTGTTTGTGTTATAATGGAAACATTTTAAATATATGTACTATCTATAGCTGTCCATCTTAGCGGTGTCATCAGTAATAACTGTAGTGAATGTGCTGCTAACGGGCCAGGGCTTTAAAACCTGCAAAATGTAACCAATATGAAGTACAGGCGAGATGACACGATAACGGTGAGTGGTCCCGGCGAGAGGTTTACGATTATGTGTTTGAATAATTATGTCACGTGAAATAAATAAAAATCAGACACTCTGAAATGTGAATAACACATTTTATTGTGGAAATGCCGGCAATATTTCAATAAGAGTGCGTATTATTCTTTGTATGGGATTATATTATTTCAAAGATTTTGATCGCTAAGAAGGAAAAAGCCATCTGGCTATTTCAATAGACCAGAGTGTCAAGTTAATGTGTATATACTTTAGAGACTAATAGATCTATATCCTAGCAAATCTATTTCGATTTTTACAGAAGTAGGCCAGTAAATCAGAAAATTTTAGGATCATATGGCATTACTGATATAACCTATACATACATGAATTTCAAGACAATACATATAGATATGATATTATCTTACATATGTAAAGCATTGTTATCATCGATCGTAAGGAATTCAGTCTCGACATTACCGACGTTTACTGTTTGTAATGTGGGTCGGATATCTTAACGGTAACCAGATTCTGGCATCTATTTCACCCTATAATGTGGTTCACACATACACCAGATTGACCTAATATATCTCATCAATAATATTAATAAGTCTCATTAGTAATAACGACAGTATGATCAATTATTGGCACTGGATCCAAACACACAAATGTTGGTTGGATGTGTTAAACTTAAATAGCTATATCGGCAAAGAAGTAATAACGACAGTGCAAACAAAGAGATTTGTCAGATTTTCAGGGCGATCTGCCCCTTTATCAAGACAGGAACACGAAAAATTACATATCACAACATAAAACAGAGAAAAACAATCACCATGAACCAATAATACATAAACAAACAGAAGCTACTTATATAAAATATGCTGTAGTAAATGCATATCCCCTCGGTTAGCTTATCATCTCTGCCAAATCAGATTGAAAAAAATAAGTACACAAGTTGTTTATACGTTGATGTAAATAACTATGCGCATACAACGGTATGAGTGACGAGAGTACATGTACATTACGTTTTATTGAAAAAACAATCATTATGTGCATCTCACATGATCACTGCGTTTGCTTTTTACTATATTAGAAAGCATGCGGGACCATTGATATTATGTAGGAGGAAAGTTATCCGAACCATATGTGCCCATACCTATAACATTGTTGCACTCAGTCACTCATTAAAGATGCAGGAAATGCATATTTGTAGAACGTAGTGCTCTTTTCAGTTTCATTTTTAATACAATATTCATGTACACAACAAAGTCAGAAAATCATCTAAACACAAAATGATGAAAATAGCTGCATTTTCTTGTCACGATACATTTATATATCATTGTCTAAATAATTCAAACATTGATCATACTCGATAACAGTGTTATGAATCGTTTATCAGCCATATCAGTATACATGTGTATTTATATTTCGTAAGGATATCGAAAGTCACAATTTTGTTTTTGGTAAAAGAAAATAGTATTTGACTAATGAAAAAACACACAAACAAAAACGAAAACAAAACAAAATCAAACGATTACAGGTTTACGCAATATCTACACACATTTTATATGTAACGAATATAATTCCTATTAAAGTAGCTTAAATATAACGAAAAATATTCTCAATAGAGGACAAATTATGGAATTACAAACGTAACTGAAGACACATCAAAACAATGGTTGATAATAAGAAGAAAGCAAGCTTGATAAGATCGAAATTGAAATAAATACTATATATCCTAAACCATTATAGGCGTTAAAGGGATATTTGTGTGAATCTTCGAAGAGTGTAACCTTGAACAATTGTAACATATTGTATTTGCCTGTGAAATACACGGATACAACCATTAATAAAATAAAATGATAATAATTAATAAAAAAAGAAAATATTGTTTTCAAGGCATAATTGGTCTTACCCAAGTTAAATCTTTATCATAAAAATACTCCCATATTAAAGTTCATTGTAAGTTAAATAAGATATTGCAACGGTGTTTTAAACGGTCAGCATTATTCATGCAATTTCCAATCACTTAGCAGAAGGTGAACATCTGCGATGCTCTTTCTCAGTATGTAACAAGATATTTAGAACAGCCCCCGGATCCCGTTAGCTCTTACAACAGTGCGATAGTGTTAATTACATTTCATTCCACTGTTGGACATATTTATCTACATATCTCCTAAAGTTTGTAGATCATTTTCCTGTATATTTTACGATGTCTATGGTGGTAGGACTGCGGACTTTAACCAATTCTTTTTCGTGTGAACGAAGGTTCATTTGTATCAGATGGCATTGGTACGATATTGTGACGGAAGAAAAATGGCAAAACACTACATTTCTAGCATCATTAGAAATTCATAAGATAGTTTTAAGAGATGTTGACGGATAAAAATTGGTGAAACCTTCACTCCCGTGGGACCGTGCTAAGTTAGTTACTTTGCGTCCACTACAGGTTTGGGTGTCATTAGCTCGCCAACGTACAAAGACGAGTAGCTAGTGTCTGTGGGCCGGAGACCGAGGGGGGTCGCTGTCTAGCAGGTGCTCTCCTCCATGTTGGGTATGAGAATATAATTAGAGTTCCCCCGCCTTTTGATATGTAATTGCTCTGGGTGTCGTGACGTGGGAATAACTGTAGATCAAAGTCGGTGGTACAGTGAGTACTTCGTACTGGCTGGATTCTCTCAGGGTGCCACCGACCAAACTATGTGAAGGCACCTATATGTTTACGGAGAGTAAAACAATTACATACGCGAGACCTGTGGCGCGTGAAGCATGATTAGCTTAAAATCATACACAGATTAATACAGCCAATTGAAACCATTCCCATTTGTTTAACTTGAGATTTTGTGGTAGTTCACGTTGTTTCTCTCTTCTCTACACTTCTTCTTGATTTGCTTTGCATCTACCTCATGGTCCAGGTTTTTCCGTGTATTATAATAATGTGTTTTACGGTTATTATTTTGTATTTATTTTAGACATTTGGATACCACCAATAGTCAGTACATTACAATGATGCAATTTTGAAGTCTCCACGTTGTGTGTACAGACCTTAAGTTCTCTCTGATTTTGATAATAGTAAGCGATATTTCTTCGTTCATAATGTATCTGAAATGTCGTATATTTCTTTGAAACACGTTTCAAAACAAGACAAATAATGCTCATAACAAATAATGATTTGCAAGTGAATTAACTTATTTGCATAATTATATTAGATATGATGTGCAAAACAATTTACATACATGCAACATTAGCACGGCTTGGTAAATCATACTGTACAATCACGAGGCTTATTTAGAAAAATGTTATTTTATGATAAACAAGCTAACAAGACTTTTGCTGTTCTGCTCTTGTCTAATTACCCCCGAGTGACCATTGACGTTTGATGATCTTTGATGACTTTGGGAATACACCAAGCAGAGCGCCCCCTACCGTACGAGAGTTGTTACTACCATTTCCCACTGGACCTCTGAGGAGAAAGGGCGACAGTAATACTTACAGATGTTTAAAGCCCATTTTACGATTTTAAAACCAGTTTTATTAACTGCCACAAGCCATATTGAATTATTGTGGTTTTATGCAAAACTTAAGTTCCACGTTAACTCTAGAAGGTCGTGCATGCTGAGCTAGCAGCGGTTTCAGGGATATCTGACATGTGAAGTCAGAAATATATTTGTGAGTTTATAACGACGTTCACCCATGTCTTTTACTACAGAATCTGTTCATGAATCAATTTGAGCTTGTTCTGTTCTCGATGTATAATACCATTCTGTACGAGTATACCTTACTGATATAGGAAATATTGGTGTGTTAATCTAACCAACTGATATAATTAACGGCTATATTGTATACATTTTGACGTTATATAAGCGTTAAAGCATGCTAACGAAACTAAAATTTCTAATATACATCATTGTGTTATATTTTTATCATCACCAATGAGTTAAACGGTTTTACCTCGTTCGTAAATCGCTCGACATACGTGCCAGCAAACAAACAATATGTGTGTAAACACGAACATTAGTGCAATGTGTTCCAATGTAAGTAATTTATTCAATTTTTTCCATCGGATTCTGTGGTTCTTTGACACTTTCATTTGTTTTCCCGACGTGATATTCGTAAGTCTAAAAATGGCCTTCAAAGTGAATTATTAACTGGTGTGCAAAGCTTCAACCACATGAATCTATTCCGTGATCAAAACCGTGCAATTTTGACACGGCAGAATCTAACCAATATACCGAATGCTTCAACTAAACATTTACAGCAGAGGAATCGGAGAAGTCAGGACGCTGTACGGGGAATGTTTTACGTATGTTTAACAAGTAGCGGAGAACGACCTACTGAACTAATCTACATTGACAGTAGCCTTTAAAGACAATGCGATTGTCATCTTGATATCAAAACGATAATTTTCCATTTGTTTGCTCTCAACCTTAAGCCCGTTCATCTGAGAGAGAATAGAATGGTTATCAGTTGTGAGTAAAGCCCTGCATTAAGATGTTGCCCGATTCTATGAATATCGAGCACCATTATCAATAGATACATAACTGGTTCCTTTAGACGCTACACTTGCCGCCTCAATCTTGCCCTTATATCAAACGTTTGATTGACTTTTGTCCTTGTGAATAGAAATGCATTTCTCTCGCACTTAATACGGGCTAAGATTTGCCCTTGAATAGATTTTGTCTCTGTCTCAAGCATTGATGGACAATGGGTTAACTTTGTTTGCTAACATGCTCTGAAAACAAAACAAGAACAATTTCTGTAATATTGCAAATTTCTTCACCCACATGTGATTGTTTTTACAGGAAAAAGGAAGTAAGCGATTGGATGGGAAATTGTTTAACATTATGAAAGAACGTTTCCGGTTTCCAAAAGTTTTTAAATTTCACTACACTGGTTGATTTGTACTACAGCGACATAGGAAATTACTCCTCGATGTAACTATACTTATCTGATCCTATAATCATATTTTTTAAACAGTTATAGACAAGTTTTATCATTTTTTAGATCTAACAATTTATATTTAAATAACTTATAAGCGCGCTGTAGTATTAATGTTAGAGGGAACGAGAGTAGAAACAACTCATCACTGGTTATGTCTGTACATCTAGGAGTTTGTTTTGGTACCAAATATATGGATTTTCCTTTTTTTGACAATAAGTCATTCACCCCTGAAGACACATTTGAACTCTTCCAATTTAAATGTTGGAATAGTTCATTATGAAATTTCAGGGGCGAATGAGTTAAGTAGCTCTGATTAGCATGAAATGGTTACACGATGGAGTAAAACATATTTCCTTTATTAGGCTTTCTTTATCGACATATTTAAGATTCAAATTTAGGTTTCTTTCGTCAAATATTTAGTGATCATTTCGAATCTGTTAGTTAAATTTTATGTAGGTTATATCTATGATGACGTTATATATTGATGTTTAACCACTTTAATTGCCACCGCACTGAAATGCCTCAATCAATGACATTCCATAATTGTTCACAATTTTGACAAGAAAAATGTCTAGGACGATAGTAGAAAGTAGTGCAGATATCACAGAAAGTGAAACATGACAATCACAAATATTGCAATGGGAAATGGAAAGAGCTGCCCGGTTTTTGAACATTTAAATTTCTTTGAAACAGAAGAGACAGAATGACATACGATTTGTGAGATTTTTTTCAAAATCTATATATAGTAAATAAAGATACATTGTAAGGAACAATCAGTGGGAAATAAGTACCCGTATCCTAGTAAATATTATATGGAATAGCTCATCTTTCAACTTGATATAGTATTGTCTTGGTGTAAGGCTATTTAAAGCTAATTTAAATTCCATCGATATTTAAGGTATTTTCCCCAGAAGCGTTAGCTAATCAGAAGTATCAGCAGTTTCCTTAAATATTCGCGAATTCAGATACTCTTCAAACTAAGTATAACCGTTGCCTTTATACATCAGTTTAAACATAAGCAATATAATTGAAAATTGTTATCCAAAAGGAACAGGCCAAATTCAACTCATGTCTTAATTAAGACATGGCATTACCATTATGCTTGAACTAGAACATGAACCATTATGCGAACCTTCCCAAATTTGGACTTTGCGGAAGATCATTGCTGTGTCAATGTTGTGCGGAGATCAATGCATGACAGACGGAGAGACGGACAAAAAGACAATAGGAATGATAAAGAAAGCAATTTTGTCGTTAACTGAATTTGATTCAAACAGTTGCAAAAAAATATTTTTTAAATATTTAAATAAATTGTGGATACGTCGCTCTTCTTACAAAATGTGTAATATGAACGCAATGGTCTGATCGCTGACGTCATCATTATTATGACGTATTAATGGTAATGTTTGATACCACTGATTCTTCTCTGACCATTTATTTTTCTCATTAGTACAAACATTTAACTAAACTAATTGTTTTAAACTTCAATAATATTTACAAAGTCTCCTCACATATAAATATTAGTATAGAACTGCTAGTAATTTTCATTCATAGTCAATATGACTGCAACTTGACGTTATAAATTCAACGCGAAGCCCTAGCTTGTCAGTTGCGAGTCGCATTTCTATTGATGATCAACGCAAAATGAAAGCAGTTTAGAGTTTAATTCAAATACAATATTTGGGAGATTGGGAATTACAAAAGGGAACGAAATTATAGCTAATTGTTTGTTCCATGTGTCGTGGTTTCTGATGGCTTTCCTTTTGTTTTGGTGTTTTCACAGTTCATGTTTTCTTTTGTGTCGAATTTGATTGAAAACATTGTGTAGAAAAATCTCAAGAAATATGACCTAAGGAAGCATTAATTTTATTCAACTATTGAGTAAATCATTGCAAAATAAAAAAATAAAAAAAGGAGACAAACAACTTAGAAAACATTTTTAATTTATCGCTTGATAATTATTTCAATATAGGCCTCGACAGTGATTCGTAAGGTCAGGAGAAAACAAATCCATGTCTTATATGTTTTAAAACATAATTAAAAGCAACAGAATGCTGCCTATAAAATCCTTAATTACGTAAGCACAGATGGTTTAATTGTAAACTAGTATTTCCTGTAAATAGTGCCGGAATAAATTTCAGTGACATTTTTTTCTATTTAGTGTATCATGTCATTGCACAGTGCAAATTAAAAACTGAAATATGGAGGATACATTTGTATATAATTGTAAGTTGTACACGTCTATGAGAGGGAGTTTAACATAACATTCATTGCACCATACATTGTCACAATCCTGTCAGTCTTCTAAAAGTACTCTTTAAAGCTCTGTCTTCATCTTGTCTTATTTTCATATGTATATCATTGTTACGCTGTGTTGTGAGCTTGGGGTTTTGATATTGTAAGTAATGTGTTATTATGTGGGCATTTCACTGTTATGTACTATGTGTGTCGTGTTACTGGACTATACATGTTCGATGTATAACATTGTAAGGTATATAAAGTGTTACTAGGAATGTTCGCTATAACATTGTAAGGTATATAAAGTGTTACTAGGAATGTTCGCTATAACATTGTAAGGTATATAAAGTGTTACTAAGAATGTTCGCTATATTGTATAACATTGTAGGGTATGCGTGGTGTTACTAAGAATGTTCGCTATACATTGTAAGGTATATTGGTGTTACTAAGAATGTTCGCTATAACATTGTAAGGTGTGCGTAGTGTTACTAAGAATGTTTGCTATAACATTGTAAGGTATGTATAGTGTTACTAAGAATGTTTGCTATAACATTGTAAGGTATATATAGTGTTACTAAGAATGTTCGCTATAACATTGTAAGGTATATAAAGTGTTACTAAGAATGTTCGCTATAACATTGTAGGGTATGCGTAGTGTTACTAAGAATGTTCGCTATAAAATATAAGGTATGCATCGTGTTACTAAAGAATGATCGCTATAATACCGTAAGATATATTCATGTATCATTACTTAACTAGAAATGTTATACTTATGGTGCAAATGTTACTTTGTGTTACTTGACAAGAAATGTTCACTGTCGTGTTAAAATAATGTATTCGCAATATTGCGGAATTCGCGAAAAAAAACCTGCTTTGGAAATTACTTGATATTGATCACCCTTTGATGTTGTTATTCTGTGTGAATACCGTTACCTAAGCCTGGTATTCCATATATTGTTTTTCACAAAAGTGGCACATGCAGTATCAATCGTAGTAGTATATAATAACAAAATCTGGTAAGCGTCGTTATGTAGGTCAAACTATTATATCAGCAAATATATTCACAAATCGTCGATTTATTACAGATATACAAATCAAAATATAAAATATTTGTAATGATGACATGTGTGATAGCGAAGATAACGTTAGATCGTATTGAGATAATGTGTGTTGATTAAAAAGGCGATTAAAAGTGTTAGACATGCATATGAATTATACGCAGTATATAATATTATGTTAATTCGCCTTATTTTGTTTTCTTTCGACAGTTTGAATTGACAAGACTAATAAATAACAAGACCAATATGAGGGTGGTCCTCGTGGACGTAGGTAGCCGGAGTCGGATCATAGTGTTAAAAACACGTAAACTTTATATTCCACATATATTTGATAACCGAAGTAAGTGACTGATATATGACACGTGATATCGACATCTGTCCTACCCGTATATGACGTGTCGTGCTGTCGGCGGGCACTCCACTTCATGGGGTCACGTGGTGCACGTGGTCACAGATGTCAGTCTTGTTAACGACTCCATCAGGCTGGGTGTATAATGTATGCATCAGATTGATCTTCATTAAAAACCCATTTCCAAGCCAAACATCAAACGATATGTTCCAATAGGAAATATACATGCACAGCTCTACTAGTTTTATCACGAAACAATCAACAAACCAAACCAGAAGCCTGTCGTAATTATAACAAGTAAATATCATAACTATTTTAGCAAGGTCTGAAATATGGCGCTGCCACGTTTCGTTGGCATATATGATAAATTTGTCTTTGATCTGGATTGTTTAAATACATAAATAAATGTATGCAGAAACTTCCATTTTTATGTTTTTTATATACTTCTTAACACTAGTGTTCAGTAAATATAGGATCTTACATGAGTTTACATTTCATATGAGATTTATGAAACAAGTCTAGGAATTTTTCAATTAAGCGAGCCCCTGTCGAGCTAAATTGAAAAATTCGTAACGAGTCTCATAAATTGCATATGAAATGAATACGAGTGTAAGATATTTTTTATCACATAATTATGATTTGATTTATTTATTTGTCTAAAACGACAATTTTCATGCAACGTTGAAATGTAAAAAAAAACTACCATTTTGAGTCCAGTGCGTAAGTCTGTGACGTCATGTACTTGTCCTAGGTGTGACGTCACAATTGAAACAATCGAAAGTTAGAAACCAATCATAGGGCCGATAGGCCCTATTACATTTTTGTAAATAAGCAAAAAAATATGACATGGGTACATTCACTGGATAAGACAGTACATTATGTGATAAAAGAACTTATTAGTTACATAAAAAGTCAGCACCAACATAATCAACCAAACCAGTATCAGGTTTTATCACATAATGTACTGTGTTACCCAGTGAATATACCCATGTCATATTATTTGCGTATTAACCCATGTAATTAGCCATGTGGTTGTAAATTTCAATTGTTTCAATTGTGACGTCACGCCTAGGTACATGACGTCACAGACTTACGTACTGGAGTCAAAATAGCGGCTTTTTATATTTCAAGGTTGCATGAAAATTGTCGTTTTACATGAATAAATGCCACAAATCTTGGTTATGTGATAAAAAGAATCTCGATTTCATTTCATATGAAATTTATGAAACTCGTCAGAGGCTCTCTTAATTGAAAAATTCTGAGACTCGTTTTTAAATCTCATATGAAATGGAAACTCATGTAAGATCCTATATGTATCAGACTTCTACAAACGCCATAAAGAGTAGTATAGGAACATGTCAGATTGCCTTGTAGTTTGACATATCCACAGATGAGTCCTTAGTGGAAGGAGTGTCCACAGTGTGCATCAGAACTGCTTACTGTGTTTGGTTGTCTGCATCACTAAGTTTTTATATAGATGCTTTATTACTTCGTATTTCTTCTCAGCATTATATACTGTACATTGGTGGTTTATTTCGCTTTCTGTATTAACTTATTAACTTAGCATTAGTTAGGTGCTCCCTTACTTAGTATTTCTAATATTTAATATTTCATTAGTTTGATAACCAGTCATTGCAATTTTATACACTCATATTTTCATATTTATTAAAACAAAAAAAAAACAACGAAAGATGAAGAGGACTGTTTGTTTTAAGCGATTCCCATCATTTAATACCATTGTAACATTTAGACTTCCTATTTTCAGAAAGCTGCTGTAGTTTGCTGGTAAGAGTAAACAAATCAAATTATTATGCATTTAGTCTTCGATTCCCAAAACATGTGTCTTGATGTAGTTTATCTAAGTACAGATTCATAACCTCACTAGCACGACGTGACGTGGGGCGAGCTATCCTGCATCTACTGTCAGCTGTGACGTAAGGTCAGTGAGTAAAACAGGTAGATTTAATGCATGTTCAGGGTCATGTTTAACAGCCACCCTCATCGTATACATTTGCATCCCACACGGATGTAAGTATTGCGTCATATCGATATAATCTGTTTTCCATAAATAAAACTCTAATGCAAAAACCTAATAATAACGTGTCACAGTGATAAATAAAATGAAATATGACTCAATGAGTCAATTATCCGGAGCCGTGCAATACGCAGTAGTGCATGCAAAACCAATGAGTCAAAGATGACATAGAACGAGTCACGGAATAAGATGCTCAACATCGATCGGTTTCATCAGATAACTTATTATAAATTTAATAAAACTTGATCAATTATATTTTATTCACCTTAAAACCAGTCATCCATGACACGTTACAGTGTAAGCCACGGGGGTACTTAGGCGATGTTCATTAACGGTGTTTGTCACATGACTAGTGATGTCTTTCTCAGCATAAGCAACATATCTTTAATGAATTGTCCACATACGACATTATTATACTAAGGAAATGAGGTGTGATGATGGATGTGCCTGCTGTCATTAACCCGAACACAGTACGAACGCAGGCTAATGCAAGAACATTACTTGTTTATGATGATTGAATATACCGTGTGATATAAATCACGTTTGTAATGTAAAAAGGACGACTTTCTATGCAGCTGATTTTTGTTTTCTAATTCTCCTTCCTCTATTTGACCTACAAAGTCAATTTCATTTTTGTTTTCTAATTCTCCTTCCACTATTTGACCTACAAAACCCATTTCATTTTTGTTTTCTAATTCTCCTTCCTCTATTTGACCTACAAAACCCATTTCATTTTTGTTTTCTAATTTTCCTTCCTCTATTTGACCTACAAAACCCATTTCATTTTTGTTTTCTAATTTTCCTTCCCCTATTTGACCTACAAAACCCATTTCATTTTGTTAATATTGGGGCAAGATTTCACGAAGTGCTGCACGCGTTATGTACTTGATAGAAGACTCAGCTTGAACTGTATGAACATACAAATGCACGATGTCTATACTTATATTTATATCTTTTATACACTATTCAAGTTTGTATAAGTGGTTTCAAGACAATATTGTTTTCAAATCTTGTTACACCACACATGCCTTTATATATTTGATAATCTAAAGCATTAACACATATATTTGAAGATTTCTATGTTAATCTTGGTAGTATGCCCGAACTATTACTATTTGTTCACCCCATTCTATGTGTATCTGTTCAGTACAACGTGAAGTATTACTGTTGTTCGACACTTTCCATTATGACCATTGAAACATGAAATGTACCTTACATGTGAATCTCTGTACAATTTCATTGACGAACAATCTAAATTATATTCTAAATGTTGGATCGTTGTCCTATTTATCAGTTAAGCCTGTCTTTCTATAACTGCTGTATGATCTACGTGAATTTGGGATCTTGAAGAACGTTGATTTTCTTCTGTATGGTCTTACATGTATATGGACCAAAAATGAATTAAAATTGAACTGTTTCATCGATTGCAACATTTTGTTTCTATTTACACTTAATTTTACCTCATTTTTCACCTAATCGTCTCTGGTGACACATCTGCATTTGACGCTTTTCACCTGTTGTCCTGTTGTATGGAATTATTGTTGTAATTTGGACCCAACAAACAAACAATCCTTAGTTAGGTGCAGCCTGAAATGTTAGCCTACCATATTCATCTGTTTAGTACACACGCAGACTAGACTGGCAATAAATGCAACAATGAGCTTGTTTACCTGGCCTTAAACCGACTAATGCAATGGCGCGAAGGCTAAGGGTCCTGATCCGATCGCGCAACTGTTATCAATAGCACTGCTTCCGTCACATAAGATAATAAAATATAAGATCATCTCGTGAGAGACCTAATGAGCAAATGTATTGGTCAATAACACCAGATTTTAGTGTCTCGTGTCATTACATTTACGTTAGGTAATAATTTCGTATTTTAAGAAATTCTCTAATGAAAACAATTTCCCCTTCATCCCTACGGGAGCATGTTTCGCGGGAGATATCACGTGTGGTGATGTATGAGGGGACGCGGGATTTCACAGATCTTTCTGATACATCGACCATTGATCTGCTGAATTTAATTGATGGACTGCATTTCAACAGAATGCATAGGACAACATTCTGTAGCGTAGTATCTGAATCTAACATCTTATATTCAGCAAATGACACTAATGGTTCGCAACGCACGGTTTGGCATGGTTTTCAATAATATTTTAAGAACCTGGGGCAAGAATTAAGATAAATTGAAAATTTTATACTTTTGATTTAGATCGATGTCTAAAGTGTAAAGATAATACTTTGTTTTGACGAATCAAGTCAGGTGTTCATTTATATTCCAACAATGATGCTGCTGACTTTTCATCAACGTTATTATAGTTCCAAGTTTAATTTCCTTTATTATACAATTATAAAGTTTGATCGAAGAATCTAATAAAGACGGAGCGAGCTGCATTGTCTACTGACAGGAAACATGTTAAAATCCTCGTTAAGGAATATTACGAGAAAAGCTTTTTCAGAAAGGCTGTCTATATAACTGAATAATCATCGAGCTGCTAATGAATCGTGCTATGAAAGTCGTTATGTCCCTGCCTTTATTAGTGTCGAACTTTATGGCGACAGTAACGAGTTCGTTGCAGGAATCTGTATTCCGTAATTAACTGTTTTGTAACTATTTCCGTTTCACAGAAATGCCAGTGTTATATTAATTAAACTAGGTGGTAAAGCAAGTTTGCAAATATTTTGATGTTTTTTATGTCGATATGAAAAAAAGGACATACCTTTTATTTGCAAGCATATTGGCTCTTTGAAATAAATAATGCCAATCTACCTGTCATGTCCTCATTCAAGTTGGCTATCCGAATTAAGTTCATTCCTATTTTATAAGCTAGAGACTCATGTAACCAATCTGTTACGTTGTCGTCATATATTACATGTTCGGTGGAAGTTAAATGACGCTCAAATGTAATATTGATGAAGACCAACTGCATTAAACATTGAAGCCGGTAGGAATTAATCAGCAAAACACAGAAACGTTTTAAAACGAATAATTTTCAGTTACTACATGAAAAATATCATTCCAAAAGACAAATAATTTCACATTAAAAGAAACAGTCGATTTCTAGGAATTCATCAAAACGGCCATTTTAACCTTAACATGCGTGGTGCTTTAGTATGTGTTGTAATAGAAGCTTGTATAATCACAGCTTTACCATTTTCCATTGCAACGTAAATGTGGTTTTAGCAAGCGCGCAAAAACCAAAGCACATATTTACCTATTGATGTATTTGCTTTCAATTTTCATTTTTAGTCCTATCAAACCATATTTTAACCAATTTTTCTTATATACACAATACGTACACGGTCAATCAATGTCTAAATAGTTTAATTATTCGCTTTTACTGTAAATCATTATCGTTATAAATCATAGCACAATTATTGAAACACGCGTTTTAACTCGTTCGACATGTTTGTTGCTCTTTTGCCAAAACACCATTTCCTCTTGAAGTGAATTATCCTTGTTAAAAGCTTGATTTAAGATACTTTTATATATCAAAGAAATTTAACTATAAGACATCATCAAAATTATAACTGGAAAGAAGGCTGGTAAGTGCAGCCTTTACCTATTGTAGGCGTAATATACAGACAGCATACGGAACATTGTACACTTTATGCGACAACATTGTGTTGCATAGTATTTGACTCACAAACTCAATAAAGCAATTATGGACACTACCTTCCTCGCTTACATAACTCTCCCAAAGATATAATAAAAACATAGTGTAACTTTCTTTTCATCACTGCTTTAATTAAATACTGAACTCATGCGTAAGTAATTTGAATCATGTCATGCATCCATTCGCAGTTTGTTCCATTTAAGATATAAAACGATTTTAGTTCTGTTTACCCTCGATCTTATTTCTGAACTTATCATAACAACCATGACATCGCCGGAAAACATTAAGAAGTTTCCTAAATCTTACTAATACAGATTAAGAAGACGTGCTCATTGCTAAGGTACTGGCTGTGTACGCGTCGTTCGATTCAAGGGCCTAGTTTCTTTTTTATTCTGTAATCGTTGGCAAACGCAATGCTATGCAGGAAAAAAGTAATTTGTTCCCTAAATATGTCATACGTGTATATGTTCCGTGTTTGTTAATTACATTAAGAAATATGTTGCTGTTTTAAAACAACTTCTAATTTACTATCTACCATTTACTTATTGTGGTATCTCTCTCACCTTCATAACTTTATATTTGTGTACGTGTAATGTATAATCTTATATTTATTCTGATAGGTTACAATTACAGACCTGATATTTATGCAACATCGATTTTGTTTTAAAAAGAATGCAGCTTAATCTGAATCATCGCCTTCATTTAAGAATTTAATGAAGATACGTTATTTGAAATATGTAAGGCTCTACTTTAAATACACATTTTTTTTATTTAGTATAACAGCCAATCTATTTCATTATACATTATATTTGCCTTTCCGCATTGAGACTGTTTCGACGTTATTACCGAAGTACAACAACCCTGTCGTTCCATACAAATTGTACTTATTAAGCACTCACTCAATGACAAGTACTTTGATAAGCATGTAAAATGTGCTGAATTGTTCAACACATTTTACATGCTTATCAAAGTACGCAAATGTGATTTGCTATAGAGTAAAACCTGTACAATACATAAGAAAATTTGATGTTTCTATGTATGTTTTTGATGTAAAATTAATACTATGGTTTATCTATTTAGATCAAAAACTATTCCCAACACTGTTTACAACACCTCGGCGCAAGGCACGTATACAGGTATCTAATTATGGTTTTGCCTAAGTTTGATCCAGTAAAAGTAAGCCACTGTTTCAATTTGTCATATTCATCACTACCTATGTGGACATTTCAATTAGACACTAGACTACATACAATTATATTCAGTATACATGATCTACAATACATAGTCGGTGCTGTCTGATGCCACAAAGGACAATTGTTTTGACATTTTTGTGACAATTTGTTGGACCTGCTTGAAGACACCATTAAAGGTACCACATGTGGTGGGGAAACACTTACTCTTTCGGAGCTGCTGGTTTTGGTTCCTGGATTGTTTTCCTTTGATGTATCCTCACTGTCTTGTGATGTCTTTCCGTATTTAGATTATACGCTGAATTTGTCACTGTGTGTTAATATGTTTTATCCTTAAGTGTTGACATTGCGTTTTCTTTTATCCTGTGTGTTGACACTGTGTCATGTGCTGTCTCTGTGTGTCGACGCTCTGAACTTTTTGCTCTAGTTCAGCTTGTGCGTATGAATTGGTGGTGTTGTACTTTGTTTTTAATTTTCATTATTGCTGATCAAACGTTGATATGATGATTTAATAAGCACCACTTAAAGTAAAACTGAGCAATGACCTTTAGATAAAAACGATTTATTTTATTTTGTGATAACATGTGTTGGAATTTGATGCAAGGTCATCAAAGACGTTGATGCGCTGTTGAATGTTTAAGGAGTCACAGATTGATCACTTTTACACAAAAAATTATCATTGCGTTATTAGCAAATTTTCTTAAGATATTTTAATTTCGAGAGAAAACGTTTAACATAATTCGTTTTACTTAATAATATTCTCACAAAATGCTATAAACGAAACTATATGTACTATTTTCTTTTTACTATATATTAATTGGCTCTCGTGTGACAAATATGCCAATGAATATTGCAATGTTGATAAATTGTCTGAGCATTGTCTGCCACATAAAGTTCCTTGGTTTTTTCTTTTTGTATTAAGATATATTTTTCCATTCAGTGATATCATTTCTTCATTTTGTAAAAGTGATTAAATGTTATTTCATATTACAAACAATTGGAGATTTTATCGTCATTTGAATAAACAAGGCTCACAACATACCACACCTTAATGTTTATCGTGTTGATTTTCTAAATAGAACATAAAAATACATGTTCCACCAACATATATTATATTTGTTGTTCACTCCAGTCAGTCATAATACTTATCAGTTAGGTCATTTGCGAAACAATTTTTTTGTAGATTAATTTTCAAATACGTTATACTATTGTTACTCCTCACCAAACTCATACTAAACTTTGTTATAGCTATATCTGGAAAGCTTACTAGGACAAAATATGTCGATTTTATGTTTTGACAAGGTAACGACATATCGACAAACGAAAAAAAAACCGAAATGAAACAAATACATATCTAGGATTTCTCATTACCAATCATCATTTTGAAGATCAAGTAATCTTGTTTTACGTAGCGTTGACAGAATTACATTAAATGTAGTTTTACTCTCTTCGTGTAAACTGGTTTGTAAAACAAACACGCTCATTGTTCTGTAGAATAAAAATGCATAAGCGAGGGTAACATTGTATATAGCTGGACCACTGTAGTGTGAAACACAAGTGATCGTACTGAAGAAGACTTGAAATTGCGCAATATCGTGCCGCCTATACTTAAGTCTACAGTTTCATGCACGGGTTCTTCTTCAAATCAAATTAAGCGAATAATCCGAGAACAATGTCGACAAAGGGGGACGAAATGGCGGCCATACATTACAGATATCTCATTTTGGTGTTCTAAATTGACGATTCCGTGTTGGGAGAGATTTATGATGTTGTAGTATCTACACGGCGGTAATAAAGCGTGTGGTTTCGTTAGCAGTGGTGTGTCTATATGTCAGTGGTATGCGGACTTTTCCCCCTCCATTTGGTCTGGTATGTTTGGATGGAGGTGGTGCGTTATGGAACTGTTATATTGCAGACATACTGGACCTTGCAGATAAATGAAGAGTTATTATTGGCTATCGTAAGCAATGTCTTATTGATAGCAACATGAAAATTCCAATCCCTTTTGGAATGTCTAGCTAAAATAAACATTGCTCAAACTCATGCAACATAACATTCCTATGTCTGAAGCAATGTAGCCCCAAAAGTCCTCTAGTAATATTTGAATCCCAGTATCAAAATATTCATTTTAGACTCATTTGATTACATAATTATAATATTATAACAATCGACAATGTAATCTGTCCTAAGAGACACAATGGTATAAGCTATCAACTTCTTTGATACTATTAACTAGCTTGGATATGTTGAACGTATGTTAAAAAATCTTCTTAAGCGATATAATAAAGTTGTTAATGCCATTGGATGGATTAAAAATGAAAGAATAAGGATACATTACTTAATAAATATAACACTCATAAAAACTACATTGGTATTCAAGCTTCGTCCACTCCGTCATTACCGTCTGAAACTAATTGTCGTTTCCGAACAGTTTACAATGTGTAATAGCTTTTGAAATAGAAAACTGTCCAAATTCAAATGCCGCATTGAATAATTTCATTAGCTGAAAGCGGACTTAAGCTCATTGCGATTATGCATATTGAGCATATGGCAAGGGTTGTAACTACGGGATGAGGAATTGTTAATTCCCCGATGTTATCACTGTAATCGTAGCGTTATAGGTCATAAGTTGTTGTAAAGTTGTAGATACGGCGGGGCTGACCCTCGGGAACGACAGCTATTTGCATGGAAGGATGTGAAGGACGGATGAATAGCTGAATGGGTAGACAGACGATATTAAGATGAATAGGTAGATAGGTATGTGTATTAGAGCTATTTTCGCGCCTCGGACCAGGGTTTGCTTACAAATTATAGCGCCCGTCAGTGGAAAACCTCTCTGTATGGGTGTGAGGAGACAATAACGGCGGATGGAGCGTCACAACTAACTGCCTTCCATCGCATTGAAGCATATGTAACCACAATAAGATCACAATCTCCACAGTCAAAATACTACATCTCATGGAGCTCAAGCATCCACCGTCTCCATGACGCCGAACGGGCCCGTAATGTGACAGATACAGATGAAATCTCAAAATCTTGCAAAATAACAACCCGCATAATTAGTGTTTGGCGCCCCAGAAGAGAGCGACTTACGTTTTGCTATAGAGTTTGTAATGGAATTATAAAGGAATTATATTCATCATAAAGAGATGAATTAATGTTCAATGTTGCGATGTTCAATTAAATAGAATTACTATATAGATGTGTCCAAGCACTGAGGCTTCACATGACCGAAGACAGAATAGCCGAACCATGTTCATGACATATGTGAATGAAGTAGCGAACAGAATACGGCAGTCCGGAAATTAAATTACTTAACAAGAATACGTGTACTGGAAAGAGAAAAATGCTTACGTTTCTGATAACGTTTTTCATGGATAGCAATATGAAAAGAATATAAAAAGTATATGATGCTGATAGCGGTGAACCTCGATATTAAACCATATATGCGCCTGTGTAAAAGAGAAATTCATATTGATTCTATCAAACGCCGTGAGCATAAACCTACCATGAAATATGGATTCGCTCTCTATAAAACTTTGTTTGATAGGAAAGGTCAGACAAAAATCAAACCACTGTTATTCCAAAATTAGAATCTACATTACCTCTTAAAACATGGGCTTTGATTTGCGAAATAGTTTTATTATCATGAACAATATTTAGGGGTAATATATGTATGCTGAATAACATATATTCACTCAAACATCATAATAGATGAAAATAAACGGGAGGCTTTGATAATTTGTTGCGACCATTATGTTAATGTCTTGACTTTAAAAAGGTCTTTGCATAAAAATATTGGATCTCAGTATGCTGATTATGCAAAATTCACTTTTTAATACAATTGTAACGTCCTCATTAAAATGCATAAAAGTGTCAACGCACAGGCAAGTGCCATGTCTGTCATCAATTCAAAGTATTGTTTGTGTGTTAACGCACAGAATATTCAAAACAGGGTAGTGTAGAGTCATGTTGCAAACCTATAGCCACTTGTAAATGTGTTAACCGCCAATCTGGCCTAATGGGAAAGCTGTGTTACTCTCAGTTATACACGGCGAAAGATGCAAAGTGGACAAACCTAGAAAGTCTTTGCATAAAAAAACTATAAAGAATGATATCGTTTTATGTTAACGATTCTCGTTATTACAATAAGTTTTGATTTTCAGGAGAAAAAAAATCATTACAGACAGTCGTTATGCCTGGTTTTAAAGATGATACCCGAATTGTTATGGTATGTACATACATTGGACCAATTAACATTCAGAGCCAGGTGTAAGTGTTCTACAGTCATAAAGGTGTCAGTTGTCAATTCTGTGATATCAAAAGGACAAACAGTTATGACGTCACAATCTGCGTATCTTGTTTGATAACTCAGTAAACAATGTATACAAATATAATATATATGTATGTATAATATTTATCTGATATTCTATGATATGAAGATTCAACAAAGCAGAAGATGTTTATCATTTTCAAATGTGAAATTTTGTTTCTCTTTATTTCAGAAGAATATATATGTTGATATTATGTTTTGGCAGAATGATTTTATTTTCCGAATACTTGCAAACCAGTAAATTTGCTATTATAATGCATAGAAAATGTCATAAAATTAGCGAAATGACTTTTTTGAATTTTATTGAACTTTTTATACAGTTGACAAATTCTATTATGATAAGGATTTAATATAAATATCCCTGTCCACGTGTTTACGTATGCATTTGGTTGATATCCTAACATGTTTAAACTCTACAAAATGTAGCATCTCATATAAAAATTGGAATTTATAACCTGAATAGTGGATGCCTTAAAATAAATGTTCTAATGTTTATTTGCATCATTTGAACTTTGTTAAGCGCAAAAAATATTTAAGATAAAACGAGTAATGTGTATGCCACTAATATTCTCTTACTGTTGTACCAAATATGTTCATACAGTACTAGTAATTTAGGGAAATGTTGATTGTTCTCGTTGAAGCACAAGCATTGCCTAGGTATAATTATAGAGCAAATGTCATTAAAATATCTTTACATAATGTTCTCCAATATGGTTTTTTTCGATCAGGTAATGAATAGAAAAGGTTACGGTTTTGTTTGTATTATTAGTATTAATAATATTTTCACAAAATCTATACGGTAATATTTATTTCGTCAACGTTCAATTGTGATGGCTATTTGATGCTACCACCTCTCTTGTTCCTTCTCCTCGTAATTCCATCGTCGTATTTATTATGCTATTAAACTTGTCTAACATTGCTTGATTTAAAACATATTTTGTTCTAAATAATGTAAATAATAAGAAATGTGTGCGTGTACATATATTTACATTTTAATTGACCACACATTTCCCGAGGGTGATTTCGATTTCAAAGACATGCATGTTTTTTCAGTTTGAATAACTACATTATATATAATCGGAACAATACTTTACGATAGTTATCAATTGGAATTGTTGTAACATGATTATAAAATAATATACTTATTGACTGATATATTTCATTAATAACATTTTAATTGCATCTTCCATTGTGTTCTTAATATATTGAATCTGTTTTATTAAAAAGTATGAAATTGATAAATTTAAAAAATGAAGTGATATTAAAAACAAAAATGCAGATAATATAAAGAACATTGATTCGAATAATGCGTTGTTGATAACCACTAACCAACGCGTAATTGTTTAAAAATGCGTCTATAGTTTTTTGAAAGGTTCCAGAAAGTAGGGATATGGCCTATATATGATATAAAGATTTGACAATGTATTTTTAGAAATAGAAAATAATGCAAATATTGAGTGAGAGAGATTATTTTTATTCAGAAAACAACAGAATTAGTTTCCTACTTGAGTATGAGAATGAGTAGCGTTCCAAAATATAAAAAACAAAATATATTTGTGTTCCTTCTAATGTAAACATGTTAAAGACCTAAGCTACATGCTATGGAAGTCATAAATTCCAATCTTTAAATCAACTGTTCATTAACTTAACTGGTTTTAATCCAACGGATTGAAATAATTGCATTTTCATGAAAAACTATCCTTTTGTGAATTTTTATTAATCACTTTACTTGTCAATGCATGTCTCGGCTTGGCATATGTCGTTCAAACTGATTTATATACAAATATTTTAGATGGTATAAACGTTTTCTGTGGTTCTATCTGTTAGATATTTTAGTTTAATTGACGTGTGTGACACTGTGTATCCATATATTATAATTTGTAGAAGGAATATGATTTTCAGAAACTTACTGATTGACCCTAGCCATTACCTGTCCGTGTATTTATGACGCATTACAGTGATTACAATGTCCTTTAAATATAACATACCTACAATGTTAATTTGTTCTTTCAAAATGTATCATATTTACCAATTTTAATTGGGATACTAATTTATTAGTTGTACACCACTGTAAACTTGCGTGATTTAAACTTTCTCACTGCGAAAGGTTTGATTACGTTTCACGTATATTACCTGTCAAAGCTGCGACCCCAAGAGACCTATGGCGGGGTAATACATTATTGTAATTAGATACATAGACAACAACGCCATTGATTTATACAGTAAATTATTATTTTACGGGTACCAGGACATGATATGATTCACTGAAGGGGAAACCGGAGTTATTTTTCAAATTGGTTTGTCACCACATAGCGTCTTTTAGAGTGGCTGTGGACACTGTAATTACGGTATATAGCCCAAGGACCTCTCTATCTCCGGGAAGTATATTACACATAACATGCGTGTTTGTCGATACAATTTAGGATTTTGATACTTGTCCTTGGCAATTTTGTGGTAGACAAATTTAACGGGGACCAATTTTAAAGGGATGTAATATACAGGCGTTCGAAACATATACTACAATGTAGCGGTTAATTATTCTTCAATTATCCTGGCCATTATACCGCTACCCTGAAATTCCTTAAATAGTAGTTTTGATGGATAGTATAAATTTCACTACTGTAATGATGCGTTGGGCCCTTGTTGTACCAGCGCAAGCCCTCTCTCATTCTCTTCATATGAAAAATGAGGCGCCAGACTGGAGTGGCCGTCGTAGATGCAATTGGCGTATATTGAAGAAATGTATATGTAGCTTGTGAAAGGTTTAATAGTGAATTTGCTTCTTCGTTACACTTGATGAAGCATATAAAACCACTTATTTCTCTCGGACTCCTCCTCACAAATTTGAACATTAAATTCCCGTCACGATTATAATTGAAAATAGCGATTTTATCAACAAATTGTCACCAACATTCATTCAAAAATAACGTCACTTACTGGCCAAAAATGTTATCTCCGTCAATGGATTTAGGTATATACTTTGCTGGGATGTTGAATGCTTGAGTTGAGTGCCCTCTGTAGTATTTTGTTGGTACACCTAACATAGTTTCCTGTTTGATGACTAAAACCTAGTTAAATAGCCCTAAATAGTTAATATCTACCAGATTATCGGACCACTGTTTAGATAGTCTTATGCTGCTTGTTAATAGAAAGTCTTAATCTACAATATGTTAACAGAGAGCTATTTCACGGTATTTGGTTGTAGATGTTCCCGGAGATGGAGGGAATGGCGTTTTTTTGACGTCTTGGTCATATTCTAGGGAGTTAGGCCAACGGTTTATCACTCTGGTCTATCTCAACTGGAGTTGTGACATCCAACGCTAGCTAATGCACCTCGACCACACAAACATAGAGTTTGTGCATTAAGTTGGAAGATTTCTAGTAATGCTTAACATGGTCTGTACACTTTAGAAAGAAATGCGTTTTGGAATTAACAAAGCAAACAATCTTTTATCTAGATAAGATTGTTTTATCGGTTTGGTGCTTTCAAAATCAGATCTGCTGATTGAGATAGCGTAACGCCAACATCTCACATTGCCTATAGAAACGTACAGAGATGTGGAGATAGGAAAGGTATTTACGCTGAGAATAAAGTAAGAAATGACTTCTAAATGACCCGTGAATGTAAACCCAATAGAATGGTTAAATACCGAGGAGATAAGACGAGCTATGGGAGAAGTAACACCTTCGTATAAGAACATTGGCCAGTCTTCAATGGTAACGTTCTCAACTTTGACAATATATCTAATGTTACCGCGTCGGAAACAAGATTCATACAGAGTCAATAAAGGGTAACAAATGGCTTTCTTCTCGTTACTCTGACAAATTCCTCTCTTTACGTCAATGACTCCGCTAAATCATGTGAAGGAAACCTACCACCGTTTCTCTTAACAGCGACGAAAAATGATATTTTTGTATGACCAATTTACATTGACATGACAACAGAAAACTGTAGGCACCTGTTGCATTCATTACACTGTGAGCAATGGGATCATGTAGATCAATAGTATAGCGTCACGACATTCTAATCGTATGTATCTGCAGTGGTCACACACGAACATAGCGTCACATCGGTTATTTCTTGTACAAAACTGGACTGAAAAATAATATCTCTATAATATGAAAAGAATATAAAAGTAAAAATAATTGAATTTAAACATTTATTCTTACGTTTTCTGCTTATAAGTCATTTGGTTTCATATTACAATTCAGCTACATATGTTTTTGATATAATATTTTCGTTAATCACATATCATAATGAGTGAATTAACAAATGTATATGTGTATCAATGTTTTATAAAACGAAATTTAACATTTATTTTGTGATACCATAGTAACGAAAACGTGTCATAAACGACTTCAGAAATGTGTGACAAAACTTGTTTTATTTCACGATGGTTATATCATCTGTCGAAATGCTTCCTGTATTGTTTATTTGGTGTATGTTAAATATAATTCGTGTTGGTTTAATAAAATAATTTAATTACATTGAAAGATGGATCTCTACTTTTATATATTTCACATATTTTCGATGCATCTAAGCATTTTTTCAAAGTTTGCTTTTGTAAGGAAGAAAACAAGCCCTGCTAAGTAATGAGAATACGATAAACGAAAAGCTGTAAAATGGCAACATCATATCTATGCGTAATACAGGACAAGCATTCAATATGACAAATAAACTACTAAAATTTTATATTCGCTGCTGGCTAGCGCTTAGTGCAAAATTTCTTATATTCTTGCACTTATTATTTGAATAAAAACACCCACCATAGAGCTTTCTATCATTCAAAAGTGAATCGTAATCCAAAATGAACGGGAACACATTTTTAAATTTGCCAATAATATGTAAAATAAATTGCCTTAATAAATACATAATGTAATCCAATATCGTGTATACTTTTCAGGACCTGATGTAGATACACCCATTACATGGCAGAGCCTCCTATCGGACAACATGATACGATCTTCACCATATTCGGACACTGATGGCATAGATGCAGTCGCCCAGAACAATCTAGGACCTCAATCTTAAGTCAATAAAATGGCGACCTCCTCTGGGCAGCGCTTGTTACAAGTAGAGGAGAGATATTGACTTTAAATATTGTGATACTTTCACGATATGAAACTGATACAGAATCATAACTACACATTCATGCAGTTGAGATTTTATTAGAAATAACAGAAAGATATGATGAAAATTCACACAATTCATAATTAACACAGCAGTATGGAAACATAAATAGTTTATGAGATCACATTCTTACCTTCCTTTTATGATACGTCAAAGGATGCATTATATTATTGTATACATACATGCACTGGGACACTTTAAACCACATGGAACTAGAATAAAATCAAACGGCAGTAATGATATGGCAATATTAGAAAACCATTTATTTTAAGCTTAACTATGCCATTTGATGCAACGTCTCCATTTTTTTTGTAAGTTAAGTCGAAATCCTGAGACATTTGTTCACAAGATAAATTAAGAACTCATTTTTGGAAGTTTAATTGCGCTGAGTGTTGTTCTTGTCCTTTTTTCTTCCGCGCGGACTGGCCATGAGTTCACCCCAGTTAGGTTATTTCCCTGAAAAATACAATGGTATATATCATAGCCAAGAGGACGGTTATATCACGAGACAGATGAACTGATAATTGCTTGTTTATATTCCTGATTAAGATATCTGTCTGATTTTGAATTTATCTTTGATTTAAATACGAAAAATATGTATCTCCTCTTCTTGTTTACTACATCGATAGATAACTGTAATTAATACCAGTCATTTTATGTCACTGAAAAGCAATATACTTTTATTGTGCCACTTTAGATATGCATTACCGGTGATAAGAGATTTAATGAATAATTATGTCTAATGCCTATTAAATTAGTGTTGTTTTATGATTCAAATTAAATTATAAATATTTTATTTCCATACATTGCATGTATACAATAATGCTGTTTGATGGTTATATGAAGTAATAATAATATTGAATATGGACACATACTGCCATGTATTATTGATATTCCATGGGGTTATTATATACATGTAACCTTGAATGTCAGTGTTTTGCGTGTTCGCCTGCAACAATGAATGACAATGCTGGTTGACACACAAAGATAGCTTTTGATCATTTATGGAAAACAAATAGATAAACTGCATAAATAATTCTAGTTGTTTTAACGTTGAAATGTATATTTGCAGATAACAAAACGTTGAAATTAGTCGGAAGTGTAAACATTTAAGAGAAAGTGAATGGATCAAAAAACAATTATCTGGCTCTTCATCAGCTTCATTGTCTAAATCCAATTAGACACTTTTCCACACATACCCGTTTATGATATAGCTTCTGTGATTGTTTTGGTCATGCATGTGCATGTTTTTGTTACTTTGTTACTGTTTTTATATTACATTTATGCATATATATTTCTTGATATTGCCGTTTCGTTTATCAAAACATTTAATTACCAAAACGTGTTATTTCATAACTGATATGTATTGACGTAGTGGTATACTATTGTTTATTTTAAATGCATACTGGCACAATAAAAACGTAGATAAATAGATGATGCTCAAGCAAGTGCAATATGCAAGAGGTGAAGTCATGGGGTTCATATAGCTATACAAATCTATAGTATATTGTCTTGAATGCAAGCTATTGTAATGAATTCACTGGTTATTCTGGTATGATCTTCAGCCTATTGTCAATTTTAGCCTGACCATTCTTAAAAAAATACCCTAAAAACTAAAGGGACAGTATATATAAAGCAGAATAAAACATAGGCATACATTTTGTTTTTGTTTTAGTTAATAGAATACTACGTAGTTTAAATTAGAATTCAGAATTAATTAACAAACTACACAAATTCGCAACTGGCATGAAAACACTCAAAATATTAGTTGTGAATAAGTACAAAAAAACAAATATATAAAGAACAACATATTTTACAATATTGTTTTATTCATTTTTGCGGTAATATGTGTTTAAAATTAGCATAAATGTAAATAAATTCGTTGGTATCATTTTGTTGGTTTGATTTTGAGTTAACCATTAAGGCATGCAACATACATGTACATAAGCCTAAGAGTGTAAGTTTTAAACATGTCATATATATATTGGTATACAGACGGTTTTTTCCCATCATTATTCCTTCGATCACACGAGAAAGTAATTCACTGAACTCACTGGTTCAGAAAAGGTCAAAATGTGGTCATTTCACTTTCATTATAATCGTTGATGAATATCGAGATGGTGCTATGATAAAGGTAAACCGCTATCAAGCCTTGATCGCTTACACAGCTCGGGGAGTAACCCAATCACGTTCTGTTTTATATAGTTTATTATACAATAATTCCGTTGTTCCGTAATGTACAATCAGCGGCGTAAGAAATTTATTTTTGAAACGATTTAAAATTCATTCAAACATCAAAGGCAAATGAAATGAGACGATGCTTTTTACATCAATTCCAAATGATGGCGAAGTTTGGTATTGGTGTTATTTGGGTAGGGTAAATGATGTCATCATTGTAAAATGCAGTAATTATTTTATACTGAATATACATGTACAGCCATCTAGTCAGGATTTCATACACTAGAAAATGACTGGCTTATAATATTTTATTCATATGGTTTAGCTTATGTATAAACTTATAAATACCAGCTTAAAACGTTAGTTCTGATGATTGTATTAATTACATAATATCAACATAACCGCGTACAGTGTTATATTCTACATGTATATGACTTGAGTATGACTCTTTTCAAAAACGAGTTACACAGCAAAAGCATTATCATCCAATTATGTCCTAGTAAAGTTCATGTAACTATTGCGTATTATTCGGTTTTCTGTTTCTTTCTAGAAGGAGATTTGCATACATGTTTTGTTATATTTCTTTGAAAATATAAAAAAAACAGTGCCAATAATATAAAAGTAATAAAATTAACAAAATCAAAAAGTTATTATAAATTACATAATAATGCTATTTTTTATCTGATAGTGTTATGCAGGTGTTTAAACAATCGTATATCTGATATTATATTGCAAATTGATAAGGAAGATATTGTAAATTGGAGTATATGGCAAGGTGTATTATTGTATATGTTTATATAGGTTACTAGTATTAAATATTAAATATCTTTGGAAAATATTTCATAATCTGTGAGAATAAAAATATTTCATTTCTAGATTGGTAACAATTACATTTTAGATAAACGTACAATCGTTCTTATTAAATTAAGACGGCATAAGTGACAGTTACTTCAAAGTCTTTTTTTTCAACATGTAGTTATCTTTCAGTATTAGAAAGTGTCAACAAAATCGATTTTAAATGTGTATGGTAAGGATTTTGTTAGTTTCCATTGTATTAAATATTTTATCTTTATCGAATGATACACATAAGGCCAAAACCACTTCCTCTTCAAATGCACGTGGTTTATGTAATGAACCA
Source organism: Chlamys rubida (assembly GCA_032359455.1). Classification (NCBI taxonomy): domain Eukaryota; kingdom Metazoa; phylum Mollusca; class Bivalvia; order Pectinida; family Pectinidae; genus Chlamys; species Chlamys rubida. The sequence continues at coordinate 50,825 of JAUMHH010198867.1, read as the reverse complement.
TGAAAGGTTGCTACAATGTTGAAGGACTTGACGACGTAAAATATTTTATAAATAATACATGAGACATATGGTTAAAATTGTCAAGGACCAGTGTATTATTTCTTTTTGATCTAAAAGTCTTTTATTTGTGTATTTTAAAGACTGTTTTGTTGATGAAGTGTTCAACCCTTAACTATACTTCTTATGTGTTAATATCATATGTCAAACTGACACAATGCACTTATCAATTTAGTTTTAGGTGTTCAATATCATAGTTATTATAATACTAGTATGAATTAACGCTGGCCACCTTACGTCAATGCGATGTTTACCCATTACAATCAGCGATTGCCTCGCATGCATACAATAACAATTGGTGGGAACATAAGTAAAATCTGAGAGAAATCTACACCTCATTCGTATGCTTAAAGATCCTGACGGTATCTCATCTTCATTGTGCAGATCTACAATATTGATACAAGTGTTTTGCATATTTATAACCTTATTAACGGCCTGAACACAGATGATGTCTACAGACATGTATGATATGAGTATAGGTTATCGAAAATTGATCTGATTAATGTGGAATTAAATATATATCGGCGATAAATATCTATTTCTCCAATAAAGATGACAAAACAGTGATAGACGCTGTCTTGAGCCTGTAGGTTGAGATAGTATCACTGCCTACCTTAGCGCTCCACACAGTAGATTTGCCTGTCTGCCATAGTAAGGCATCGACATTTCACCTCGCGCTCTATGGCCTGTCGGGCTAATACACTTACATTCACTATGATAATCGCGCCATAATAAATCATAGTATGCCAATCTCATTAATACAGTTATGAGTGATAGATATGGTCACATGACCTAACTACCTCATTATAAAAAATGATAGGTATTATTTGATCCTTAGCAAAATTTAAAACCATATAAAAATAAGATTTAGTAAGAACACCTTACATTTTTTTAGAAGAAACATTATATTTCTTTTACATAATATACATTATATTAAACACACATCTGCTAAGCAAATAACATAATAAAATATAACACTGAGCATACATATTTTTATATCATATTTTATATATTGTAAACATTTTTATAGAAAAGAACATGATTGAAATTAATAAAAAAAAAAGTTATAACAATTCAGGTATAGCGTTATTCAATGGTTATATGATTTCTTCCATTCATATTGTAAAGTATTCCATAGAATTGTTTTTCTTTAGAATGCGTAATAATAAATGTTATTTCTTCATTTTCAATGGGGGAAATATACAAATACTAACTGTCCTTTTAGAGGCATATTTAATTTGAAAAGAATAATTAAGCACTTTATTATGACGTTTCAACCAAAAACTTGTAATTTGTCGCGGACATATTTTGTCATTGTAGTTGTTTATTTTTATTTGAAATTTTCATTTAAATTTTATTTTCAACAAACTAATTGTGAATGATATAAACACAGATTAATTACTATTGTTATTGGCGTTTTCATCACACCGTTACATTTTATCATTCCTAGCATTTCAGCATGGAGAAAAGAAAAAGAAAAAAAAACAGTTACAGAATTTTTGTTTAAAGGATAAAATAACGAATTTTACATTACATTTGTTTTACCGAAATCAGATACATTCATCCTCAAATATAAACTTCCGCTTGGTAATGACAATACAAGGTAGAACTGATGTTACGCTATTTGCTGGCACAAATCGACAAACGTGCAAATATTTGTAAATAAGTATTTAACATATTGCATGTGATCATTTCATTTTTTTATCTATATATTGATAATACACGGCATTCTCAGGAAAGGCATTCCAAACAACACGGATATCTCACACTTATTTCGGGGGATACTTTTGATAATATAACTGACTGTGCTTATGAAATCTGACTGAAAGAGTATCAAATAAAATAAAATAACCAACCAGTACAGGATTGAAATGTCTAGTTTAATTTAATAAAAATAATAATATTGATTTCTCGGTTTTACCCTTGATTCATTCCAGGAAATGGTTAGGGCGGACAAATCACTTTTCCGTTTTTCTATAATAAGATATTCATACTTTTACTATAAATATACAGTTTGTGTCCTTTATGGAATGATACACAAAGCCTCCTACATCCAACCTGTGAAAATTCTGGCTTTGATCTATCATACACATGTTGTGTTATCGCCTCGTAGGATCTCGCAATTTGAAACAGATTCATTAGTACTGTTAACAGGTGGCTGGTAATGCTGTAATTGAGGTATTTTACAGATGTATATACTGTAGCCTTCAAAGGTTGCCACTTAATAGTATTGTACACGTTATTTATACATGCTATTACTAAAATAAAATAAATTAAATATACGCTTTAATTATAGTCTAAATAATCATATAAGTGTTAATTTGGAATTGACATATAAATGGTTCAATTTATGTTGATATCAATATTTGATTTTCAACGCAATATATACTGTGTATGTGATGTCTGTTTTTATAGTAAAGAAAATGACCGATTGGTAAAACATAAATTTAACAAAACATCACTTTTTATTTAAGCACACTACACATATTGTTCGGACGGCTTATCTCCCTTTATCAAAGACACGATCTACCTGTACAAATAACTGTTTTGATTATTATATATTTCATATATAAGTTGAGGTAAATATCGTGTTTTTTAAATATGACATGGACAGTATCCATTTATAAATGTTAATAAAATTGAACTCATTACATCATTTCAATGAAATGCTAAGGTTGAATAACATGAAAGAATGTGTTATTATCAGTTTGATTTTAATGTCTAATGATAAAATTCGTCAAAATAAAACAAAGATTGCATAATCCTGAACAGACTCGTTTAAAAAGGAAGATAAGACACGATTTTAATCTACAAAAAATCAACAGATCTATCCTAATAAATATCATATCTGTGTATATTACCTATGTAACGCTAAAAGAATATCACATATATAATCTATTTAAGATATTTGATATTACAGCAAATAATGGGAAAATAATATTTGACAATAACAATAACGATCAGCAATATTACCATTGTCAATAATTACTGTCTGTATCATACGGTAAGGCAATGGTTTTATTTCTCTGCAATTATTTTGTTATTCATTAAAGTGAACTACTCCACAAAATGCAGATGGAATTATCCGAACTTCATAACGGTAATGACGAAGCCCAGGGTGATTGTGTACCGTGACAGGTGTTTCCATCGCTAATAAATGATGAGATAAAAGAGCTTTGGAGCTATTTGTCCGGTTGTCCAGTTCCCAACAGAGCACTATATATTTCGATAAAATTATTAATTTCCATAGCAGTATGACTACTAGCGTTGTTTTTAGTATTATCTATCAGTCTTTACATGTAAGTCAATACAAAATGGGGATCCTCTGCAGTCGCTCGTAAAGTGTACCAATTTGTTGGATGTAATTACTGCGAATAGGTAGTGGCGATGCCTTGAAGCAAGCAGGAGATAACAATAATAGCCGAACATGGAATTGCTTTATGGCACAAGTCATCCTAAACAACAAATATCTTAACATCTTGTTTGGGCGAAGATCAACAAAATGAAGAAGCATTTTCAGAGCAACTTAATGTAGTTTTTAATGTATTTTTAACTTAATTTTTGTTTTAGTTTAAAATGAAACACGGTTATTGGAACAAAACTAATAAGAAAGAAACGATCACAAATTCTATCAAAATCGCATCCAAGCAAAATTGTTTACGTGATTACTAAACCAGCCTATGATTGTCATTTCCGTCAGAATTATGTTAGACATCTTTGAAAGAAAAATAAATTGAAACATTTTTTACATCAAACGAAAAACCATTTTCAATATTATTCATATTATACTTGTGGACATACAAATGTGTAGTGGGTTGCATTTGTGATATCAAATAGCTAAATTGAATTTTATTTCGATAAATATTATGTATACATAATAGCGGTGATTTAATATCGATACGTAGTCGTAAATATCCCAAAACATTCTTAGGTACTCAGGTTAGTGTTATATTTGTAATATCACGTAGATGATAGTAGAGTTTTCAAAGAGAAATAAAAGTCGGAGCGTTGGCCTAACAGGTGTAGGAAAGAGATACATGGCCGATACAACACACACTCTTCTTTAGCACTTCCAACAGATCTAATAAGTAGACTAGCAAACTCAATTCAACTTGTTCAAGAGGAGTTGTGTATCTCCCAAATTTTCCTCCCAGCAGGGAGACTTATAAGCTAAACGAATTTACATCTTTGAGATATTCATTAAGTGCTTTTCACTCTTTGAAAATAATGGTATAATGAATTGACTTAAGTCCATCAAAGAAGGTAAATTCAACATTTATATTTGATCGAGTTTGAGTTTTCGTTTTATCTGTACATATAACCAAAATCTTATCTTTACGATAAGTGCATTTGGGAGATACGTGGTAGGATATATCTTAATATTCCATAAGATTTAGAGATACAGCCAACACGTGGCACCAGTATATATATTGAGGCGTCTTATCTGTTATCAATGACTGTATTTCCATATCTCTACATCCAAGGGATATCATACCAGCTAGCCGTTTTCAGATAGATATGCTTTACAATGACACAGTGTTTGTCGGACAGGATCAAACTTACGGATCTAGGAGCAAATTCATTTTCAATGAAAAAGAAAGTCAAAAATGGAATGCATAAGCTTCAAAATGGAAATGAGTTGTAGTAAAAGATAAAAACACATTAGATGGCGTCCTAATTCTGAGTAAACTTTTTTTGTTCTCACATTCGTAAACTGGCTTTATTTTGGTTTGTTTGGTTTAATTCAATACGAGAGAAATATTGTAAGGAGGAAAACCGTGCGCGGTGAAATTATGCGATATTATCGCTATATCGCATTTTGCAGTCAATTGTTGGTAACTTCAATGTAAAGAGGTCCACATATAATTCTAAAAGCAGTGATCCGGAGCCGCGAAGACATTCATTGTCACTCGACTGTAAAGCCTCTTACTGTATCAAGGAGGGCGATGTTCCTCTTTACCCACAAAGAGGCCTTTTATCGTCATCTAACAACTTAAGAAGTGCACGCATCACAAACAAGTGTATATATTTGATAAGATAGATATTGGATTATGCCACTAAAAAGTTGATTTAAAGAAAGTTGTTAGTCCTAAAATGAGGTGTTTGACAGGGTCAGACAACGTGTAAAGCTTTATTACCTAGCATACATCTGTTTGCACTGAGACAGAAACTGTTACTATTTATGTATCTCGTCGTATGATCTTTAAGACGCTTCATACTTTTAAAATATTACATTTTTTGCAATGGTAAATAGTATATCATTTCTATAGTAAATAGTATATCATTTTTATAGTAAATAGTATATCATTTTTATAGTAAATAGTATATCATTTTTATAGTAAATAGTATATAATTTGAATAGTAAATAGTATATCAATCACATCACGATACAGCCAGGGTAAACAATCAAATGCTACTGTTTGTCATTTCTGTTCTATATTTATGCTTAATCTGAAATGGAACTAAAACTTTAAAAAATAATATGGACAGAAAACATATTTTGATATCATTTGATAAATTAATGTGATATGTCAAATTAAATATTGCTAAATACATATCCGATTATAATTCTAGTGTTCAAGCAATATGCATAAAAAGTTTTATATAATAATAATAAATAAATATTACAGTTTAGACATATAATTAAGGAAAGCGTTGTATTCTTGTAGAAGCAATATTAACTGGAAACAATATATTTAATTGATGTAGTAAGAAATGTTATTGATTTACAACAACTGTTTGTGCATTGGATTTTAACCCACATCCATAAAATAAATTGGCTATGCATTGTTAACTGATAAAGTAAGACCACTTACCTATTTAAACTAATATGTTATATCCCAATACAATAATGTTATTATAATTTCATACATCATGAAGCCTATATACTTAACAATTCATATCGATACACTTTAGAAAATTCGCAATATAACAATTACGTTTAAAGCTACATTTTTGCAAAATGCACATATTACAGTGATTTATTAGCGCTTTATCAAAAAAAGTAATAATGTCAGGTAATGCATTCTAAGTGATCTAAGCAAGACTAGATTCATTTTAATGTTCTTCATGCACAATCATGCAGAAGAAATTTAGTTTATTAAGAACATATTTTATCGTTTGATGAAATGCAATAGATTATTTATCTACCTTGTCTAATAAGGAAGAGTTTGATTAAAATTAAAAAAAAACTCACTTGAAAGTCAGATTTTATTTATTGATTTCATACATTTTCGGCGATGAAATTGTATTATTAAAGTTAAGCTCATCTGTGCTTTATGCAATTTATTAGATAAAAGCTATTTTTATTTATTCATTAGAATTATATTTGTGTTCTAAGAACAAAATACCTGGATGATAATATATTTTCTGTAATTGCTTGACTTGAATAATATTCATTTTAACCTTACTAGACTAGACGTATAGCATGCGAGTATCTCTAAATAAGTAAAAAGGTATTTTTAATCTATTTTGCATTACCCTTTTTGTTACAAAGCCATAATGACATACATGTAATTAGACAGAGTTGTCGAACCTGGAACATTGCGTTGCAATTAATCTTTAGAGCACAATGGTTTCCCTGAATTGTGGGAATAATTACGTAATCAACAATCTCTCTGATACCATGAAAAATGCTTCTGTGATCAAGGAAAGACGGGGGAGAAACAAAAGTGTACGGTATATAATGATCAAAAGGTAGAATTAAATTTTACATTCGATCCAAGTAATTAATCCTTATGTGTAGCGGACGCACTCAATTGTACGTTTTAAATTGACAAACGAGTTCATGATGACAACAAAATGGCAATAATATTAGCTTTACAATAGTCATCAGATAAGACAGCTTTGTTCTAAGCCTTGTATTATGAAGGAGGAATCCATAAAAGTTAAGGTGTAGAATTCGTGTATTGTCAATAACCTGTAGTGATACTGTGTTTGTCGTAGGGATACAACTCGATCTGATAAAGCGATCATGGTAGTCTCAGTTTAAATATTTGTTGGTAATCGATATCACTACATTAGATGATATGTTTCCTTTACAGATATAGATAAAAACAGATAGGAATCAATCTACAAACGCCACATATAAGCTACATACCGTGGAACCCCTGCTAACAACACACGAATACGCTTACACTATTCAGAAAGGTTCAGGGAATTAAGGTACAAAACAAGGTCAACAGTTACATATTTTGTATACACTTTGACAGGTTGTAAAATTCTAAACATACGTACAATTTGATTCATATTTCGCAAACAAATTGCACATTTTATTTTAATTATGGAGAGAGTTTAGCTCATAAAGTTAATTGATAAGTCTTTAGATCAGATTTCATGTTTCTGTTCACCTTTTTAGATGACTGTGCTTTGATTACTTACTTAATAAATCTATCAGTAACTTCTGGAATAGCCTAATCACAATATACATCTATTTATATAAAAATTCCGTTAGTTTCCAACACTTCCAACCATTTAAAATAAGATTAATTCAGAATAGAAAGCTGTTTTTTTCTTCTTTTTTTCTTTTGTCAATATTTTATGAAATACTATTTTGATAAGACAGATTAACACAAAAAGAATGAATTTTGTCTTGTTGTAACTAATCATTTATGGAATGTCGAACAGAATCTTCGGTTTTAGGGAAATATTTTTATGAGTATCACTGATTGAAAGGAACTAACATGAAATGTATTTCAGAACAGTTTATGTAGAACTGCTCAATTAATGATTTATGACTGGATATATACAATATGACGAAACAAACTAATTATCAAATATCAGGACATGGCAAGTGGCGTCTCCAAAGATGAATTGATGCTCTAGGATAATTGCACATTTGCTTAAAAGGATTGTAAATAATATCCTTAAATAGAATTGCATTACGTACATACAGGAATCGTTATGACATGATTCATGAGAAAGACATTCATCCATGTGAGCAGAAATTGAAATTAAATTGAATCAATCCGAAAGTAGTAATTAAGCAATAAATTAGTATTGCAATCTTTCAGAAATCCTTCTTTTGAAATATTTATCTTTGCAATCTCTGCATGTTATAACTCAATATTTTAAGTTTCGTTGCGTTTATATCACATTAAATGTTGACTTCTGGGACGTGTCCTGAATGACCGTAAAAGCTATAAAGATTTCGTGTGACAAGGATACCTTGATGATGCCATCACTCCGATATAGAATTATGGAGTCTATGTATTTTTCATAAGAGAGGCTAATTGTATTGGACCACATCGGCGCTTTGAAATCCCCGCGATAAGTGTAAAATGTGAAAATATGGGTAAAAAAGTGATATTCTGCATCAGTTTTATCACCAGATAGCTACCAGTGGACCGCGGCTGCAAACCACCAGCAGTGGTCTACACAAGGAGCAGATAAGCGGCAAATCCCAGGCCCCATTTATAATGTAAACGCCTTAATTTTTATAGTGTAAACAGGCGCGGTATGGACATATATCTACAGGTAAGAGCATGGCCGGAGGTCAAGGACAATGTTTATGCTGCTGGAGGTTGCTTCATCAAGGTGTTATCAATATTCAAGGGATTATCGGCGTGTTGATATAATGATTAAGGATAATGTGTTTCAGTCTGCCAGATAAACATGATGTAAAATATATCAACATAAACACGATGATGGTTTGCGACTGCAGGATATGATACATTGTTACATTATTCCTACATTATTTTTAACAACTCTAAGCAGATTAGATAATGCACTACACGAAAACTTATTTTATATAATATTTCAAAAATATGAACGATATCAGAATTATCAAAATAGACCGACGCATGGTTTAAGTGTTATCTTTATTTGATGTGGAAAATACTGTGTTTTATTGGCAAAAGAGTGTTCATTAGTAGAATATTGATATATCGAATTATTGGACTTGTATTTTTCGTTAAGATATATTTTGATGTAATGGCACCGTGCATATATATATGATAATGTTTATTAGAAAAAATATCAATAATATGAAGAATTTTCCTGCAACAATTCATATCTTAGATAATAATATTATATGCAATAACTATGCATGAACAAAACAATGCTTATAGCGTAGTTTAATTAATATCATCACAATTAGTTATATCATACTTTCTTATTAAATGGATATAGATACATACAGTGCACTGCTACTGAAGAAACTGAAAGGCAATTAAAAAACATAAACTATTCAACCGAATATGGAACCTATCGGATACTTTCAAAGGTGAGTTTCACCGGTAGCGTGTTTTTTATAGTGCAACTAAAAACATTGATAAAATACAATTACACAAAATAAGTCTTGAAACCACCTTCGTCCAAAGTTATATCAATTTTTAGTGGAGTTACGTGATGACATCTGCTTTAGTGTTGTATTTTTCACATCATAATTTACATACAAAATTTCAAAATGTGATTTTAGTAAAACTTACAGGAGCAGAAAAATGTCTGAATAATAAACCTTTTGCTCGCAAACACGATTACATAAAAGTGTGCCCAATATTACTTTAATTATAAATCTATATAACTGTATGAAGCAAATAATAGATAATTTCGGCAAAATGATATTATCTTGTAAAGTTTCACACATGAAGAGTGCATCAAGACTCCTTTTGTTTGGATTCATATAAACCATGTGCCCGGGAAAAAGAACAAGGAATATGATCTGCAGGGAACAAGAAGGTCCGATATATTCTTTGAACAGTGACAAAAGGTCGTAGCATTAAGATTGGTCCAGAACCGGACTGTAACACTAATTCCAGTCAGTCGTACATCAAAGGGATATCTCAAATAACGACAAACATTCGAACACGAAATCGTATGTCCAGCATTATTTGATGATAACCACACAAAAGAAAGAGAAATACTTAGCTTCTATACCCTGCATTATAGAGTTTGGACAATGACATACCCAACCCGACAGTTAATGGTGAGTGCCACAGACAACCAGACTACTCCACACTATACTGTACACTCATTGTGTTTCATTAAAGAGAAAGTATTTTGTCGTTTGTCTGGAATTTCTATATAGGAATGGTAAGCATACGTTCTTTGTATATCATATTCAACTTTGATTTGTTTCTTTCGTGTACAAACGCCCCAAGGACCACCTCCTTGTACTATTTGTGTTTGAGTGTAATGCTAGCATTCAAACATTGTCAAGCCTAATTCATATTTAAGTTTTGTGGCTATTTTTCCCTGTTACTCCCATAGGGAATTTTGGCAACCCATATAGTAACACATATATTTCACTTTTGCTCTATTTCTCTTTCTTACTTGGTATAGAATTTCATTGAAAAGTTATACTTTTTACACAAAGCCTTTCTGAAAGGAAAACTCTTGCAGGTCAACAACGTTTTTATTTTATACTGAATTGTAACAGAAATGGTAACGTAAGAGATTCTCTTGCGCCTGCGCGTTGATGTACATCTTCAAACAAAGACACTGTAAGAACACATTCATTGGCTTATCCTATCCTCAACAGAACCTAAAGATGCAAATGTATTATGAAAAAGAAACTAAGCGGAAGAAAATAAATATTTATAGCAAAATGACACAATCCCCGGATGTATCGTGGACCAGCAATGCCTGCCTATGACAGCAAAACAAGGACCGGATACGAGGTCCAACACAGCCATGAATGGACTCCAGTATTACTACCAAGGAAGTTATCATTAAACGTAGAGTTGACCGTGGATGTAACGCAATAATTCAAGTCTCCAAGAACGGAGTTTGTGAAGCATAGATAATTGAAAATTAGTTGATATTATGTTTTGAAGTGCTTTCTATCCAGTGCGTTAAAACGCATACACAGATGACTTTACAATTTGAATGTAGATACAAAAGCGATATGAATTATACATGCCTCAGTTGTAAATGTAAACATGACAATGTAATATCTTACGTTCGTTCGTTGATAGAGTGGAAAATTATTCCAATTTTTTACCTCTGTAAACAAAGCACATGTAAAATAAATCGGTAAATTAGTGAAAGAGACATGTCCACATTTCAATGGTAGATTGATAATCGGCCCCATAATACAATCCAAGTCGGGTCAATTGCCTACGATCGAACTGTGTGGTAGTCAACTGTCATGTCAGACGCAGGTGACATCTATACAATTGAGTTTAAATATAATGTTATGCGATTGTACTGGTTAACTTTGTTTCTTAACCATAATTGTTACAATTTAGATATTGATCATACAAGCCATTCGAATGCATAAGCAGAAAGACATGTAAAAATACCTTATATTGTTACAATATCAAAACGACAAAGCAACCAAAAAGCGAATGAAGTTGTCTATTTAAACGGTGTTTTCGTCCTGTGTGTTTAAACTTATCTTAGCTAACGATTGTATTTCACAAATACTCACAAATGTATATCTTACAAACATATCTGTGCATCTTAAATGTTTTAAATAGTTTCTGACTACACATTACAGTTGCTATCTTATTAAACCATAACTTGTTTTAAAAACTGATTTTTTTTCAATACAAAATACTTGTAAACTCTTATTGTAGTTATTTTTTATTGTCTGATTTACTTTGAAATTATAAAAGAATTAGTGAACAGATGTTTTTGACGAGATACAAAATAATTACCTTGGTTTTATATGCCGAAAACAAAATTTATGATCTTATGAATGTGTGCGTTATTATTAGTTCATAAATAATTCATAAATATATCTTTTGTCAAAAATAATCTACTCATATAAGCTTAAATTAATTCCTGTATTTGCATAATGACGGAATGGAACATGCAGCCCGGGTCTTTTATTTTGCAACAAAATTACCATAGGTTTTGGATTTCATATGTCTCGGATTACAACACTGGAGCAAGATTTTCATGATAATATGGACAGCATTTCTTACTCGATCTTACAAATTTTTTAAATTTCAAAAACGAAAACCTATATATATGTGTCACGTTAGACTGACATTTACTTCTTTTAAAACTAACACCATGACTTTAAATATCAAATGCAGTCTGTTGATACTATCAATGAATGAAGCAAATGAGCTTGTTAACAGTTTTGCTTGCTTATGCGATAAATTCAAAAGTGAATTACCAATCCATCAAATATGTGAACTATGTTTGCATTGAATATGAAAAACTTGTGGGAATATCATATATATTAGCTCATTTTGATGACCTCAATTTAATGTATCCTGACCCTAAAATAAGATTTTATTTGTTTTACGAAGCACAATTTTTTTTTATTTTGATTTAGTGGTTTGACGTTTGTTTTGTTTTACTCCGTTGCAATCTATGAGATGCGGCACGCCCGACAAAGTGAAATAAACACAAGATAGGATACTACTAGGACCCCATGTGCTACCTAGTTCACAAGTACTCAGGGAGCTACCTAGTTCACAAGTACTCAGGGAGCTACCTAGTTCACATGTACTCAGGGAGCTACCTAGTTCACAAGTACTCAGGGAGCTACCTAGTTCACAAGTTAGCAGGGAGCTACCTAGTTCACAAGTACCCAGGGAGCTACCTAGTTCACAAGTACTCAGGGAGCTACCTAGTTCACAAGTACTCAGGGAGCTACCTAGTTCACAAGTACTCAGGGAGCTACATAGTTCACAAGTACTCAGGGAGCTACTTGTTCACTGGTACTGCCTAAATATCGATTAGGTGTTTTTTTTGTTGGACTGTTTTCCCTCATTGGAGTGGTTCATGCACAAACTGTCAGGTTATGGTTTGTAAAGACATAATGCAGCAGTTTTAAATTCACTCTATCTGGTACCAAACGATATGTAAAATATTCTTTCTGTAAAAGTGTACTTTGAGAAATTTGAAAATATTCATTGGGATTTATTTTTATGAACATTTCTCATGCCAAAAAATCAGCTTTATTACGTAATATAACGTGCTTGTTCAATATGGTAATGCTAATTAATATATGAAACATTAATACTGTAAGAACATTCAAGTACATCGATTATACTCAATAGATATGCATTCGTTGAATATATTTCAGCACGCCGGTATAATAAAATCTCTTTTCTACAAAACACAATGTTGATAAAGCTTACAGTGCAGAGAAATATATAGCAGGACTAGCAAAGTTTGTAAATATATGCTTAACATAATATAAAAATATGAAAATAAATATTATGAATATACATGTTGTATTGAGGGATAAAAAGAATATATAAAATACACCATGCAGTAGAGTGTATCGTTATCTTTCGCTATGAAAATCAAGGTAGACTATAGTAAAGAGAAGATTATGGATAGCCTATATGCCTATGACTGACATCTCGTTTCATTTGTGTATTTTTGTTATTCACTGCACATTATGATCCCCGGACCAGCCTACTGTCCTGATATTGATCTGGCTGGGGCGATATTGATCAACGTACACGGCTATGAAGCCAGCGGCTCTAGAATATGTATACATCAATCCCATCCCTCGTGGTTTTTCCCTCACAAAACACATTCCGTCGCTCGTACTATTTCCATAACCGTTCGCTGGCAAGCGATATATTTGTATTATTTTTATTCAAAGTCATGTATGGTATTATTTATTAATCAATTTGACATTTTTTCAATATCATTTGTTAACAAAATTTACAATTGTTTCTTTAACAGGATTGTTTACAAATGTAGTAATTTATGTACTATAAATTTTAGTACTATAAACAAACCTACAAACATAATAATAATACAAACTGTGTCCATTGTAATGTCATCACAATGTAATATTTACGAATTGTAAACATATTCTTGAATCAGTGATAATCTTCTGCCAAGTATACTTTTAATGAAATATAATTCAGTAACACAATATTCATATATTCATATATATACTGTAACAAACTGTAGTATCGGATGTTTTTACTCAGTTCTGTTAATTGCAGTAACACGTCTTAATATATTGATTTATATATATAAAAAAACTTTAGCATCGGACGATTTTACTCTATTCTGTCGATCATCACATCATAATATAGAAACTAACACATGATACATCAGATATCAATATTGTTTGTATTATATATAATAAAGCACGTTTTAAAATTCCAGAACAAAATACATTTTATTTGTACTTATAATACAACTATATTTCTTTGAAACATTCAGTAAAAATGTGTTGAAAATCAAAAATACAATATATCACATTTCACCGGGACAATTTAACAGTCGATCGGTTTTATTTCCATAGATAACCATTCCGCACATTTGTGTGTATTCTACATGGACATTTTATGGGAAACCATTTTTTCCATAATTATAACTTTTTCTAATAAATCATTTACCTGAACATAATGACTACCATCAAGTTCTCAGGTTACACAATTATGAGAAATGACATGCTTTCTCTTTCTATCGGTCACACAAGTGCCATTAACAACACTCGCGCATTCAAGGTTACCCTCAGCTGTATTTAACGCAGATTTTTACGTTGTATAGTTGCTAACTTAGGTTCACATGTATAACATGGTTTCTATTGTCCTGTTTGCATTATACAGTAACTCAATTTCTCAATCAAATAGTAAAACAAATTCTGTAAAAAATACAAATAGAAGGGTCGAAACATCAGAAGAGTGGTGTGCTATCACATATGTGTGTAATGCTCTTATCGGTGTAGACCAAGTCAAATCAGCTTATTATATTAACATGAAGACCATTTAAACTCGTGGTATAAAAGTATATTGCGTACTTTTGAAATCAAAAATAGCTGAGGGCAAAACATATCTGACAAAAAATCGCTGCCGTCCTTATTGTTATATCTAACTCAATATAACAAACAGTATTTTACAACTTGAATGTAATAAGGAAACAATCCAATAAGTACACTTATTACATAAATCATGGGCTGTCGGTATATCTGTGACTATCATATCTATTGATTCACGTCATACATATCATAATGTACTATACAATAATATTGGGGCATTCAGTGGAGTTGTAATCATAAAAGCTCTGTTCAAATGTGGTAGGTATCATTATATACAAAGTCATACATTACAGATACAAATCATAGATAAGGTTTCATGACGAAATCAATATGGAATTTCGATATAACAAACCAAGGTATTACCTCATTGAGCTGACTATTTAAATGACCCATTGTGGGTTGGATTTCAATGTTAGTAAGTGCATTTTATTTTAAAGAGACAGTTTCTATTATCATAATTTTATAAAAAATATAAATATATAACAATACTGCTCTCCTATTGCAAAAACAATCTATTTTTATTCTTATTTTTTAAAATATTATTATTTTTTCTATCGCATTCAAAACAAAAATGTCTTGTTTGAAATAGTATACCTATTTTTGTTTACTGAAATTCAAAAATAATTTTCAATGAAATTTGCGCTATTATTTATTATATATATTGTGTGCCAATTCTTTCACTTTTTATTATTAATGATTTATTTATTAATTTTTATAATATTCAATATACACACTATTATGTGAGTCAGTAAGGAGAAACTTGATCAACTGGTGTATTTATTTGAGATTTATTTGAAGTGTTTGTATCGATTGTAGAAAGGTGGAAATAAAGCCTTTAGCTGATAATGGGGATGGCTGTCTAACCTGTTTACATATCTCCGTGCTAGACATCAAGGGCGGGCGGGTATCACTGGTAAATCGTGTTCAGCGGATGACATGCATGTGTCTCAGTTTATACCCAGTCATTTCTACGGCCACGAGAGCTGAATAACGCACAAAAGGATATTATGCTTGTATCTTTAAGTTTCTTGAAAAGTACGTATTATATAAAACTCCTACTGTCAAGATCATTTAAAGGTTTAATTCAGTGAATATATTTGATATTTCCATATCTATTATTATAATTTCTAATCTTTTTCATTCATGTGTGTTCAGTTTAGATTGATTTGCATTCATTCTAGTAAGAGGGGCGTTTTAAAATTTCCTTCGTGTTAATACACAAACATATTTTGCATTTTCATAAATAGTAATCATTCGTGAAATATAAACATATTTTTTTTTCTTTGTAGCACTTTCAAAAATATATTATTATCTTTTTCTCCTCTTAAATTGATGATCTAAACAAAGTTGTGTGTCACATTTATTGCTTTTTTTACAATGATCCTATTTAATATTTGGAACCTATATTAGAAAAAAAGAGTACTTACATTTCGAAACAGACTCTTATAATTATTAAAATAAATTTATGTTTTCTCCTCCAGTCATTAGTATATGTATTCAATTATGATATTGACAACCTAAACATTACTCGAAAATCTAATAACGTCTTAAACAAGGTAACGATCCATAACAAATTTAAACAACGAGACTATAATCAATATACCTGACTTAGATTTGTATTACTAAAAACCATTAGTGTAATGTTACACTAGGTGCTGTAATCAATCATAGTACAAAATATGACCGACTAGTACTTAGTGCCCTGCTGTACACTGTCTGGCGTTTAGATAGGGGACATTCTCATAGATTATATACATACAATACATTTATGTCGACCAGACGTAGGAAATATACATAGAATGGTCTGATACAAATATTAATTCGTGTGGAAACGCATTACATTAACTGATATGCTTGTACTTCAAAATAGCGGTGTTTACATAGACAATATTATTTACAATTCATACAAGTAGGTTAGCTTCTCACTTGTACCGTCGTACCACTTTATGTAAAAAAATACAATAGTTATATGTCCATGCCTAAACATATCAATGACCGATTATAAATCTTAATTATGTTTAGTAAGTGAGCAATTTTATTATTTAAATTAAATCGGTACGTTTTTTACCCATATTCTACAGATAATTCAAAACTGGCTTTTGTTTCCACTAAATATATATCTTTTGGATTTTTTTTATTAATAGAGTGGTGGTATACTATATTATAAAAGAAAAAAAATGTTGCGATTTTTTTTTATAAAATATCAGTGTTATATACATAAGATACAAATATTTTGATTTTAGAGACCCAGCAAAATTTTAGTTAATTGAGAAAAAGTCACAACACATTCTAATATATTGATGTAGGAAATGCGTAAAGGCTAGTTTCCTACGTTGCTTTCTTCTATTTCAACATTATGTTCCTTTAAAAGACAATAATATTACATTAAATATATGATACATGTTGTTCCATTAATGATGGAAAATGAGGCTATTCACGATTAAAAATTATATTTGAATATTTTCTCTTAAGAATATTTACTTTTAATTATTAGAAATAACAAAACCCAGTAATTTGATGCAACAATGGTATTTTGTGTTATAGTGGGAAATGTTTATAAAGCGTGTTTGTGACTTACAACACGATCGTCCATAGTATGATGTCCAGTCTAGGATTAGTAGACCTGTCATATCGTATGATGAGTAAGAAACGTCATAAGCAGTCACGACACCTCCAATTTTCGGCTAGCATCTTAACTGCAAAACATCATCTCATCAGGGGTGTTCGACACAGTTATCGCCCCTCCTACACGGGCAACGTGTCGCTGGCGTCTCGCATTCACATTCTCATTTATATGTCAGATTGACATATTAATTTGATGAATTTTTACACACAAAAAAAAAAATCATTTGTTATTTTATTTCAGTACTAGTTGTACGGACAAAATACAGTCCCACGCGCTGTCTTGTGGGACTCATTTACGTGCGCATGTTCGCGGCTTATCGCGCACGACAGAAAAGCAAACAAGTGCATGTAGAGATCCGAAAGATTATCATTTCGTGCAAGACAGCAGTTTTTACGTAACGTTTTTGCTATGATAAATTGATCTTAATCGAGATATCCACCATATATCTGGATTTCAACCATTTGTTAGTCCACCTCGGCCGTTTTTATATGCCATCCGTTTTCCCCACATCTGAATATGATAGTGATCGAGCTAAGATATCCGACCAAGATAAGCCTTTTTGTATGGAAGATAAACATCACCGACGTATTTACGATCTCTTAGGCATTTATAAGTTCCACTAATTCAACCAGGCCGACAACACTCTATGTATAGATTTACATAAATAAAAATATTTATATATATATTTATAATTTGAATGTATTACTATAGTCCCATCAAAAAAGGAATAATTCGGTAGTTTTAAAGCCTTGACATATTCACTTAAAACCGTTTACAAGTGGAACTGATGTAAAAGACTATGTCATTAATCATATTTTTCACTTGTCATGTGAATTATTTGCATGGACCGAATCTACCGGGCGAAAATTGTGACAGCAGGATCGATTATTTAGGTGGGAGGACAAACTTCATCTGGTGAAATACAGAAATTAAATACAAGCAATATAGATTATTAATATATCAACCATCCTATAATTATGTTTCGAAAAATGAAAATAAAAATAACTGTAATACAGTGTGTTATTGCATACGCTTTTTCTTGATTCATTTTAGATTTAATATTTAATGGTGATTAAACATCCTGCTTACAAAAACGTAAAGAAATGTTTTATTGTAATATCTATTAAAATAAACTTCAATCATAACATTGATATTACATTATTTCATTAAATGCCATGAATATACACGATTCAATATATTACTGCAGTATTACTATAATTATATCACTACTGTTTCCTAATAAAAGGTTTTGTTCAACACTAAATATACCAAAATCAATTCTAAAAAAATAAAGTATGTTTGTATGAATAACAATACATGACGACTTAATATATTAAATGCTTTCCATTATAAAACAGTCGACGTTATCCCTAGGTGTTTGTAAATATATGAATCCCTTCGCTTTTGGTTGATTGTACTCACCCGCGGTGTTTACTAATGATGAAAATATTCCTTGTCGTATGCTATAACAAACACCCATAGGGTTCACCGGTGATACCGTCATCTCTAGTATACACTGTGCTGCCAACTCATTCACAACGATAACAAACTAAAGCAGCAGCATCGCAAAGTCTACAAACAATACGTCACATACCCTGGGGTTTTGTTCCGTAAATAACAAGAAAATGATATCTCATTCTTACTCTCTAACACCAAATGCGTTGTATTTGTGCTATAGATAACAGAGTAAACTGTCTAGTTACTTAGACAGAATCATACTTCTGATAGCAATATTTTCAATTAAAACTAGAAATCAATTAAAGATTTAATCAACACACTATAAATGTATATTTAATTTCAATGAAGGTACAGATAAAATGAAATGAAATTTTAGTTTACAATAGGCACGAAACGTGAGAGATTTCCACAGCATTATTCAGTAGTACTGGTTATGATGAGAGAAAAATGACGCACATAAGTGTATGATTTATACAAATATATTCTCTTTGAAGTTTATTACAAAGTAGTAACATATTGGCAACATATGTATAATAATTTAACAGTTAGCGTTTTATAAAATATAATTTCAATATACAGTAATTAAAAAAAATAGTTCAAGGAAACGTTGTGAATGTAAAATGATGTTTTATCATAAATAGATGCATGACCTTCAATATATCAAAGTTTGATTCTCAGATCACTTGATAGATGAAGCATGGATAGTGGTATTAATCTGGTACGTAGTACCCACGTGCTTACATATCCTATTTCAACTTTAATCAACAGCAACAGATGATTTAAAAACAAGTTTATATGAGTCCTCTTTGATAACCAATGTCGCACCCATCCCACACCAACATCCACAATAAGGCCTGCCCTTCCTGATGATGTGCTTATTCATACCTATGACTCAATTATAAATTCTAGTTTACTCTCCAGGTGTAAACACTTAATATAATAAAGTAACTAATATAAATGATAGTAGGCTAAATGATACATTTGTGTCACAATTGCACTAACTATTTCGAAATTTTACTTGATTACTGTCATTGCCATTTTCTAAATGAAAACATAATTTGGTTGATATGACATTACTTACCCAAAATTACCAATAAACAAGGTTTTTACTCCGAGAATACGTGTAAATGTGTTAGTAAAAACAAAGGTTTCCAGTCAACCAGCCACGTCTACAGTTTGAAAGCTATTATTGTGTGTTAATGGTAGTAGCTGTAGTTTACCAAGTCGTGTTTATCTATCTAATAGGCTTTAATTAATGGCGGCAGAATCTAGTACGTTGACATGCCCATTTATTGCTCACTGATAATCATCAATGAGAAAGGGATGTCCTGCTAGGCTTTCACCACAAAACTTATCGTACAAAGGTCAAAGTTCGATATACCTAGTTTTATTTACGTGGATGTTCATACAGACTTTATGCATGCAATGAAAATAAAGGCCTCTAGCAAGACAGTGACGGTAGAGAACCTTCATTTGATGTGAACCATCTGAGTGGAACGTAGCAATTGTAGCATTGTTCCCGCATGAAAACAAAAGTAATGTTCGAGTCGAACTGTTGCCTACAGCGAACGTCTATCAGTTGTAGAATAGTGAGTGCTTCCATATGGTAATAGGGTTCCGTCTTGAAATCTTAATGAATTACCTAACTACACATGTCGAAGTCTCGCCAATTTGCCCTCAGGGTTAAAAACATACTCGGAAACTCCAAGGACTGGTGATAACGATCTACCTGTACGATTCTTTATGTTTCCGTATGGCTTCTGTTCATTATCATCATCATGGATGTATGTATCACCAGACGGGAAGATCTAAATAAAGGAAGAATTGCATCTGATGGTAAATTAAATTTTAATATTCTATTATGACGGCTTACTTTGAGAATACACACAATGAACGTCTCTGTCTAAATGAATTACGAATTAAAGCAAAAACAATCAATTACGTTTTTTGCGCGTTTGAAGCCCGGGTGAATAGAAGCAGGTGTATATGTTTATAAATCATCGCTTACACGGAATACAAATAGCAGTCCTCTAGTTTTACGTTTCGCCATGGTTAGGTATAATGTTTAGTTTGAGGGCAAATACTACTGACATTTTCCTGTGGCACACTAACGACTGAAGACAATATTATGAAAATGCTAACGGCAAGGGAAAGAGAAGTCAGTACGAATCATCAGACCTCACCGAAACCTAACTTGTGATTGTGAAAGGTAATCTTTGTTACATTGTAGATCAGAGCAGGTTCTCGAGTAGATCAAAGTCGTTCAACTGTCATTTGATACAGAGTACACTCTTACCGCTTCCATCCGGGCGCCAATAAAATAATTCACAGAAAGAAAGTTAGTATGGAATCACTAAACATGATAGACGGGGACACAAAAGGGATATAAAGGCGACAAGGGAAGGACTGGGCTAGGCAGACCCCCGTACCACCCTACACATAATGGACCTGTCTTCTCCTATTTGTCAATGCCGGTTCAGGGATCAGAAGCACGGGCCGATTATACCCTGGACCCAAATGCAATATTAAACAGTGTTGATGGTACCGATACCAAGCTATCGCTCGTGTAACAGAGCTGAGATCTGGAAAACATCAGATATCCTATCTAATTCACATGAGCCCTGATAACAAATATATAAATGATAAATGCGGAACGTGGAATTTTAACCGCTTTCATAATTCCTTCGCAACAAACACATTTATACATGCAAACTACCTTATCTTTGACAGGAAACCTCCTGTCGATTCAATGGCAGACGATCCCATACCCAGGAAAAGCATTATCCAAAAAGAAATTTGACAAGAAAATTAAATTTGTGGGACGCTGAGTTAATTGGCTTGGTCCCTGAGACAATGGACCTGCGTCCGAACGATATTTAATTCTATCACTGACATATACGTCTTTTCCAACGACGAGTTTTAGCTCTTGTATTCAACCCACGTTTTACTGTCATTTTATGCCCTGTACTGCTCGATTTCAGTCGCAATTACCTTTCATTATTGACCGGGGTCACCACATTAACTTGTTCGGGAATATGGATGCGCTGAATGAATTATATGTGAAAAAGTTTTAAAATATTTACTAAACGGGAAAACAAATGAACTGAAGTTTAATGAATAATAGATGTTGATCCTTCTTCACCTACTTAGAATGATATAAATTACGTTGTTACACTTAAATAATGTATAACAAACAATGATGTATATGTGTAGTACTACTTCATACGAAATGTACACAAGCAGATGCACTACTGCTGCATATAAAACACAGATGTACAGTATTGCTACTCCACTTAACAAAATATTAATACTGCTTTATGCATTCACAGGTGTAGCTCTGCTTCAATGTAATTATTTTTTCCCATACAAATACAGATTAATTAATACTTCATACATGTATATATGCAATACTGCTTTGATGCATATGTGTGCAGATTTAATACTGTTATATATATATATGTAATGTTGTAGTATAACTTTTAACGACTACATATGTATTACTTCTTCATACAAATCCATATGTACAACAATGTATGCTGTATTACTCGTTATTACAAAACTACAGATTTAGTACTTGTACATGATACGTTTGTAATACTGTATTGTATGGGCAAAAACCTGTTTGAATAAACAGACATTTCGGCAATCATAATGTCATAACATTTATTTTATTTACTCCCCTGGAATGGCTAGTTTACATTTTTGAAAATAGTTGAATCGCTGACATCAATGTATATAAATGTTGAGACTTATCGCTGTTTCATTTTTCGGAAGGATATCATTGTATGTATAACATTAAAAATTGATGGACTTTTATTTCAGTGTTGTGTTACCTTTACGACTAAAATATTGGTGATTTTATATATTGCCATATACCAATAATTTCATGATTTCGACCTTCGCAGTACACCATTAAAGCGAGGTTTTAATTTCATTCCTTAAAATTCTTTTTTATTATTTAATTCGATTTTTTTTTCAAATGATATCTAACGTCTGTAGGATGTATAAGTGTCTTATCAAGTTGTAAAGGAGCATAGCTCCGAAATTTTATGACCTTCCTAAAATCAGAGTACAGTCCTAATTGAAGTCGCCTATCAATGATATACGGCAATTCGCGTGAAATCAAGTGATTCAAGCAATATGCCAGATACGTTTTTCCATTTAATATTACAGGGTACTTGGGATGTATTGGCGATGACATCTAAATGTATCTTCATTCAGCATTTTGCATTACAAATGAACAGATTTCCTGCATTAAATATATTTAAATGATGGTAAAGCGCGATAAGAGCAGACTGACAAAATCTCCATTCTACCCCTAGGCTACACATGGTTACCCTCCAGTTCACATTCTCGTAATGGCATTTTAAAAAATAACACGCAATATAGATTTTCACTGAAGTCTATCTTATTAATGGGTGTAATGATAGCAGGGAGTATTCCGTTATACCGTGTAGAGCCGGGAGGGAGGCTTGCTACACAAGCTCGTCCCTGGGAGGAGGGTCGCGCTCCCTACTCTCTACTCCGCACGAGCAGGCCCGTGGCACCACCAGTCATCACGTTCAGTAGTATTCTTCCTAGAGGAAAGGTGTACGTTATTCCAAGTAATTTATCGACATCGTGTCAATCTAATGTTTTTTTTATTGTTTTGCCCCATTCCATTGACACACATCCTAAAATCCAATGTGCGTGCGTCTTTTAAGTCCACAGATGCTCCAGGCAATAGTATGGCATAATGACAGTTTCAATAGCTGTTTTTGAACCAGATATTTTATATGAACAATAATGCTAGCAGTAGACTTCCCACTTTTGTTATAGATTTAAGCATCCTAACTAAATAATTACGTATCTATATTCAAACGTATTAAGTACGCTTACACTACGGTATCGTTTATATGGACGTTTCGACTGCCAAAATATGTGACTATGGATTGGAAACTTTTATCCGTATAACAATGACTTAGTATAATACAAACTTTATTTATTTTACAACAATTATGAAACAACTTATTAAAACTTATATTGATCACTCTTGTTGGCTCGGATTTTAGCGTTCAGGGGGTATTAAGGTGGGAAGAACCCAAGTACCCAGATAAAACCCATGTGCTCGAGCAGGTGAACCCATACTTTTTCACGTCCGATCGGGGAATCAAACCCGGGCGCCTTGGTGAAAGGCGAGTGCGATTTCCATTGCACCACTTGACTACCCATAACTAAGTAAAACATGTATTAATAGAAACCCACGCCTTGCAAATTTTTTGCGAAAAAAAATAATGAATTATAATAAAACTGCCATTGGGCCAAATCGAATTCGAGCCGTTGACTTGGGATCACAATACGGTTGCTATAAAAACTAAACAAAGTATTAGCGTAGCTAGGAGCCCAGTCCCAATACAGTTATATCGAAAACGAAAGTAAGGGGAGGTTATTGTGTGAATGAAAAACAGTCGTGGAATTCTCTAGAGCTTTGTCTTCAGAGTAACAGGGTTCATTAAGTCTACATCGGTTATCTGTTAGCATCGGGTCATCACGTTTCATGATGGAACTTTCCTTTAATAAATGTATACAAATCCTGATACCAATTTGAATTTGAATTTTGAATCTCGAATCTATTTTGGCCTCACAATATTTTCCGTTATGGGTTAGAAGACACCGTTTCCGTAGAGAGAGAAATACAAAATAACCTGCACTCGGTCTCACCTTTATTGTTGCCAACGTAATTCACACTAATGGAACAAAATAGGAGCCGATTTGCAAAGTGTCTCAAATTACACATGTACATCGTGTAAATCTTATACTGATCAAATATGCAAATAAACACACTAAGCTATTTGCTTCACCAGTTAGATGTCCAAACTACTGCGATGAGTGCTGCCCTACGGCAGGTGAATTAGCCCCTACCGATAACGTCAATCCCAGCCTACCAGCAATGCAAATACGCGGAGATATCAGATGCTTGGAGAAAATAGCCCCTGCTACACCTTTTTTAATGCCAATGGAAGATTGCTATCCCTCAATCAACTATAAAATACGTTTTGATTTATGCGTTTTGTTTCTTTCCCGATTTTTTCTATGAAAAGGTGAAATCTGGAGTAAATAACCTTTTGATCAATGCCACTTCGGTACAACAAAGAAGAGCCATTTTCTCTGGCAGTTTTGAAATTAACACATAAGAGTGACGTAACATTGATTTTACATAACCAAGAGAATTTACTTTGAGCGAGTTGCACCCAATATGCTGATGACACTATATACGATGTAGCTATATGCATCTTCTGAAATGCAGGAACAGAGCAATTTTATTTGAAATGTAGAGATAATATTCAAACTTTTCACAGCAGAAATCATGCAAACAATAGCAAAATGGATAAATCTGCTGCTCAGTTCTGACAATGATATTCGAAATATGACAATATGAATTTTAGATAAAAGACATGTTTGTTATAATAAACCATTATTGCTCTATGCATTGACAATTCTGTATACAAGTTTGGTTTTCGATCCAAAAATGCACAGAATTGTCAACACAGAACAAAATACCAACTCCGAGTCAATACTATATTTTTTGACGGAAATCCAACACAACAAAATCATCTTCATTGCACCGGACATGTATGTTAAGATTAATGGAAAATACCAGAGAAAACAAATTGAAATCGCAAAGAAAATGAAACAAAGACTGGAATCCATATCTGAACCAGTGGAAGGCGAATAAAGCAGGGATCATCAAAACAGTCTGACAATAATTTGAGAAGACACACAAAAGAAAGACACAGTATTTGTTCGAAAGTAGCATCAACCAGTTGTCCTTACAATGCTATCGTAACTTCGAATGTAATATTTTCTAAATACCTTCAATCCTCAAAATAAAATTCAATATAACCAACCAACATTCTTGGAAGTGTTCCTTTAGCGCGTATGCCAAACTTCTACAAAAATAGTATACACTTTAAGTTTACTTTTGGCGTTTGTTACCAAAGGCATAAATAATTTCTTAATCGGTATATTATGTTGAATTTATAAAATATTCAACAGGGAGGCGTTCTAGCATTGTTCCTTGAACACTTGATGCCACAAAGGCGCCAAACCCAGGTCATGTGACAAGTTTCGGGTGCTATATAGTTTACATACTCGGTACAGATATATATGAGCATCCTTTGTCGGCTAGGAGGTTGTCACTGAATACTTTAGGAGAACACCTAATGGTTTTCAAACCCTCAGCATAATGCATTTATTGCCAAACGTGTGAAACTTATTATAAGTGGAATTATTTTCTCTCATTACTCAGCCACTTCAGAATTTCAACACTTTTATGATTATGTTGTCATGACAAAAGATGGGATATTCATGTTTGTTCGCGATCTTGGTTTGATTTCGTTGCACATTCGCCTGTGAAATAACCAGTGTTTTTGTATCAGCCGTATAGTGGTTTGAGCCAATGTTACTTTACGGATATGTGTTGGCGGATGAGGTTAACGACAGACAACTATTTGTTTTCCAAGTTTATTTTGCTATAAAGCACTGTGCCACAACACACCTTTTTTTCAAACACAATTTTAAGTTTTATCAGGAAGCCTATAATTAACGCTATTTCAGCAGCAATCAATACATACAACCTCTGACGGCTGTTAGACAAGCGGCAGAACTACATAGCCGACTTTTGAAACTATGTTAATAGTTATGAAGACAAACTCTTGATATTGTAAACAATCAATATTTCTTATTTATATTATTTGATACCATTTACATATCAATGTGAAACTTGGCAACATATATATAGATATTTCAGGAGAGTCGCATAAATGGCCTGCCCGTAGAAACGTTTAAAATGATATTCAATTTTAAGGCGTCACGCGCAATTTTGATCGCTGACTACCGGTGGCCCTCCCAAACATTTTCTAATTGAAGAGACACATTGGTTGGTGTGATTCTGAAATAAAGAGGTCCAAAATTACTCATAGTTCCCCAAGGGCCTAGTGTCAGAGGTCGGAGGAACGGAGAGACAGCCACCCATTCATACTGAACATAATTGTAGTCACTGACCAACACAAAACTAGCTCGACGTCACTGGTCAGTGTGGCGCGGCTTTTATCGTGATCTAATTACCGATAAATTTGCTGGCCACTTCCAAGCAATCAGGAGGTATCAATAGATTAGTATACATTCATCACCAAGTAACATTAAGATAAGGCCATATGGAGTTACCGAACGTGTTTTCAGCTAACTGACCGCTACACTAGAGGGGTGTTACCGTGACGTCCGGGTTAGCGGTATAGAGCACACTCTACCATAATGTACACAGATGCCCCGTCGGATTCTATTACATTTTAATATTCCTCGAATCTATCTTCTGGTGACAGGTATATCTAAGTTGATTACACTTGTATCGATATCATAATGGGGCGAGTTGATCATGCATAACTAGGGTCAGAGCAAGTGAAGTACATATGCAGTCTGTTGTTCCGATACTGAAAAATTGCCATACTTGAAATAATGCCATGATAATGGATTATTTCAAAATTGCAATAAATAAACATGTTTACTTAAATCAAAGTTTTTTCAGAATGCATAAAAGATAAAATAACGTTTTGTATCCAAGTTTTATGAAAATGGGGGATAAATAGAAAGAAAGTCGCACAAATTACCGTACATATTTTCACCATATACATAGTACAGTGCGTACCTAACCAATTACATGCGTTGTAAGTTTCTGTTCGGAGTTAAAGATTTAACTTACTTTTGATATAATTATGAATTTTGTTCTACGTTTGTCGATTCCAAAAAGAATTTTCCGGCCACATAATCTGAATTCATTTACGTTAAGAAGTAATAAGTTACGGCTTTGTTACACTTTATATCGTCAAAATATCAAATGAGTTTAACAATTTATATTCTTACTTTCCATATTCTGCAATTTATATTTCTATTGCAGTTATGTTCAATTTAATAAACACATACACCTTCGTATACGTAACATCTGTTAGCGACAATACGTAACTCATCAACGGACAGTTATTTATTTGGTTTTAGTATTTCAGATTTAAATTGAAAGTTTGAAATCTCTTCCTGAAAATAATTTTCAATTTCCTATTTTTTTTTCTTTCAGATTCCAATTATTACAAAGTACTCTGATATTTCGCCACTCATCCCCCAATATCCCTATATTATGGGAGATGGCCGCGATAGGCTGACGAGAGGAAGCGTTAAATGTAGCGGTATCGCTAGCATTTCTGCTGGTAATATAATTGCATTGCGTATAATACTCCTTTTCTGATCTATCAATACTTGGTCCATCTCTATACATTCCTATCCGGTGATCGGTTTTCGAAAGCACTTGACCATGGCTGAGCATGCTGTTTGAAGTTAAGCCTGATACCTTTGATACAGGCCCAACACTAGCAGATCCTGCTCATGAAAAACGCTTAAGACTAATATTTCTACGTTTATGCCTCGCATCTGTCGCCGACATCAGATGCTGATAACTTTTCTCTCTCATAATTTTAATAGAACTTTTATTAATGGATATGGTAGTCATAAGATTCGTAGGCTTTTAATCAAAGGAAGATAAGAACGCCATTCTGAACGTTTTGCAACACAAATCAAAAGGTTGTCCAACGGTTATTGTCATGACTTGATATGGGCGGACAAGTAAATAAAAATGGAACACAAGACTAGGACGTCAAACTCACAGATCTCACGTAAGATAACTCTACAAAACTTTGGGTATTACACAGTGCTTAATGTCAAAGTTTGAAATGTTTATCAACTGCAGTGTCCACACCACGGGGAGTTACCATTCTAGTGGATGGGTAAACACCAACCTCGCCAGGCACTCATTTACGCAAGAAAACATACAATATTGGCGATACACGCAGAGCTAGTGGCACGACTAAAATAAAACATCCAAGACGTTCACCCGTATATTGCGGCTCTCAGGGCCTCCGACCTAAGGGTTAATCTCTGTTTGTTTTAACTCGTACAGTTTTTGCTAAGTTATGATGAGTAATGGGAACACAGATCTCCTCCATCATCATATGACCAGTCTACTACTGTTCCGTGTTTTGATCCGAAAACTAAAAACATGGCAAGATAGATGTTCACCCTTGAATTAATTTCTGGTTCTATGACCTCCGACTCCTTTTTATCAGGAATCAGGACTGTTCCCAGGACTTTTCGACTCCCAAGCATTAGTGTTGGTCTTAGGACCTCCAGCGTTTAGGCTAATCAGTGTTTACGTATATTTCTATGATAAACAAACATTACATTTTGAGAACAGTCCAAAGGTGCTTGCTACGATTCGAGAAATGGTGTTTAAAATGACAGACATCTTTATTTTGTAAATTATGCTAACCACACTAAACAACGTAACAGTAACATTGTTTAAAATAGCACTGTTTTTACTACATATTATTATCTGCATACTTCTGGTATAATCAAACGCAAATAATTCTAACAGAATATTTGTTATACACTGTACTACCGCAGGTCCATTTTATATTTGATAAGCGTTTTGCAAATGAATACCTTGAAATTTACAAAGCTATTCGTAATGTGATTCAGTTGTCGAATTGATATCTCACATATGTATTTACTTGGGGGTAGACCCCAATCAGCTCTCACTAAATATAAATTAAATAGTTTCTTTATTGTATATTTCGTAGCATCAAATCTGATAAAAACAACTAGATAAGCGGTACCTATAGTAATCTGAGGAAACAATCTGGTAATTTAGAAATATTCATTAGTCACACTTAAATTGGCGATATCTTATTTGAATTGAAGATGTCCATCTTTTGTCATCTTGTTAGAAAAAAATATTGACATGTATTGATGAGATATATATTTAATCGCGAAATGTTTCTTTAAATAATTTTGAAATGTGTCATACTTATATTAGAAAGCAACTGGAAAATTCGGTTACATTAACAGATAAAAAGGTGTATGTCAGCGATCACAGTATGTATACATAAAGAGAACTGCTTTGATATCATACGAACAAGAAGCAATGATTTATTAAGTAAATGAAGTGATGAAAATGTCTAAATGGTTTCCAGACTTCGAAAGTATCCACTGGTTGGTTAGAGGGGTACCACTGCAACACACATCGTTATGATTATGTTCCATGTGAATATCCAACAGAGCTTTGGAACTTAAATCAATCAAGCCAGGTGTGATGTCTTTATCCATACCAGTGTATAAATGATGAATGAGTGACACCCGGGGCTTGGTTCTAAAACAAGACCATTCTTTAAACTTTCCACGGCAGAGCAAGAAGCCTTCTATCAACGTCCTGTCACGTTTCTCCCCATAGTGGCTAGGAGAGGTAGGGTTGCTAAAATAGAATTATGAAGTTTCTGTGCACGACCGGTCGGGAAATCGTGCCTTGATTGACGGGTGCACGTGTCCCGATTTACATTCTTATCTATCCCAGACCAATATTGAATCATACAAGTTTTAGTCGGCGCCATTGTAAAAAGGACTGGTGCATACACTGATGATGTTTTTGATATACCTATACCATGTAAACGATGGGATTCTAGAGGCTTTAGATACTGATCCAAATAGGTCTTTGAATCAAACCATCAAGAAACTTCCATAGAGAAATACAGGAAGTTGATAAAATACCGAAAACACAATAATCCCTAAACCGTTGTTTCTCTACGTCTTTTACAGTGTGTGCCATGGTATGGACATCGTTTAGTATTAATTTTATGCTCTAGGATTCATGAGAAAATTCGGAGGTCTCTCAAGACTGACGTACATTGTGTGTTCTACTAGCGCGTGGTTCCAGTGGTAATGCTTCGTGAATCAGTTGTCTAACAATCTAAGTATTTACGTTTTCATACTCTGTAGCATTCATTAAAAATACATGAAATCCTACTATAAAATGCGATTTTCAAGCATTTTAGAAACCGAATATATGCATTATATTATTCACATACCTTAGAAATATAATTTTAATAGCGTTTAATTTTGTTTTGTTTTATATAACACGGTAATTATTTAGTTAAATGGTAGTGTTTTGATGGTTAAATATTTCGAGATTTAAAATCAAAAGAACGTATATTCAAATATGCATATTAGGGATAAAGCAAATAATAACTGTTCATCAAAATAGTTTGATATCGAAATTCCTATCAAAAACGTTGATATTGGATTGTGGCAGATATCCTTTGCACATATCATATTTTATTCTTATTTCCTGTTTTAACAATTAAGTAACTTTGGGGATTCACCTTAGATCGTATTACTATATCGTTGTAAAGAAACAATCATATTTTCTAAATTGTTCATACACTTATTTACAATGAAATTATATTTTATTAACTTAATATACGTTGTAATCTACTATAAACCTAGTTCATCTACTTATGGCGAACATTACAAAAGCTGGTAAGTCTTGTTTTCACGTTCCTATAATTTATTGAATTTATGTAAATAATTCTTCTTTGATCATTTAAGGTTCATTTTAGCATTCGTGTTTGTTACATGGTGTATCAGGAACACTTTTACCGTCCGATAGTTATAAACATTTAAATGATGTCACATGAATGATACAGTACATGTACAGATGGTCGTCGCCCTGAATTAGTATCGCCCTTCCGGTGGAATTCAACCCATCGTTAATGTAACCATTCGTTTTATAGAGAAAGCTAGGCCTCTACTGGCTGTCATGTTGCCTTAAGCTATATTTTTTACGATTCCGCACCAAAACATATCTTAATTAGTTGCTCGGAAAATTACCAGTTAACACACCTCATACCCTAATGAAGAACTTTAAATAGGGACTTTAAAATGGTATAAAATGACTTAACATGTATTCAGTCAGCTTGTTTTGGGTATCTTATTTTTTTACTTAAATTGTGCTTATTTCATGCCTCATGCTTTCATTTAATTACTCCTATCTTTTCGAAATATCTTATGTATGCATTTCCTATTAGTAATTAAATCTATGAAAATGCATCAGTAGACGTTTTAACATTAGCAACAAAAGTGAAAAATGTAGTAGTCGTGAATATTTGAATTTAATTACATATCCGTGTAGCTAGAAACATAAATGTTTTTATTACAATTACGAATAATATTCCCAATGACATAGAGTTCGGATTCGATACCATACTAGCATATACAAAGGTCCTGTGGAAAGGAAACATATGTTAACCACAGGAGAGACTTTATAAAAATTCCTGTGTGATAGATAGTATATAAATGCCTGTATATAAATAGATAGACACCTCGCGCTTGCGCAGTTGCCGTATAGTACTTAGCTTCCGCACTTATATTTGACTTGTTTTCATTATAAAGTTTTGCTATAGTTGGATGCGGTTTATAAACCTAAATGTTTGTTAACTTCATTTTGAACAGGTAAAAGATTCAAAGCTGAAAATTGGAAATCATAAAACAATTTTTAAAAGTACGATTGCGAAGCATGACTATATTCTTATAGAGAACGGGAACGTAAATATTCATATTGCTTAAGTGTTGTCTAAGTATGCGACTGGCTAAGAGTAAGACGTTGTTTTTATTTATTTATTTATTTATTTATTTTGATTCACTATAAAGATGCATTTCCTGCATATAAATTATGATTAAATCTAATTTTGAAAATTACAGCCGCAACAACTGAAGTAGAATTAAAGTTAGTCCATGTAATGGCTTGTCCATCACGTGGTTGGTACAAATGTTAGCATTAATGTAAATTTATATAGAAAAAATATAATTTTTGAATTTTCTCTATAATATCTTTCCTATTCTATTGGTTCAACTTAATTCAAATTAAAGTAATTAACTTATCTGAGCAAATAAATTAAAATTTATATAAGCAGGATAAATTTGGCGATATATTAACGTACATACTTGCACATAATTATATTAGTTTGTCAAAATATTTTCCTATTTAAAATTGATACATTGACTTCAATGTTTAACGTCTACTCGACAGTCATGTTCATTTAACTTCATCTTGAGGTGATTTGTCTAGTCAAATGAATTTTATGAATTGTTGCTGAATTATCTAAATAAAAGCAAAAATATTGATAAAGTGATTAAAAAATCTTCAGTTCCAGAAACATTGTCGTTTCCATGTCCGATAAGTGTTCAAACGACCTTGGTATAGAAGGCTTCAACACATTATTGCAAAGAACAGCATTTTCATAAAATGAAATATGACCGAAATGGAGATTAATTTAATGAAATAATTATGTAAGATATCTTATTTTGTCATCAAACACGTCAGTAAAACACAGCTATTCTTACCTTTCCATGACTTTATACATAAACGTCATCTATATTGTTACTTATGCTGTCGCGATTCTTGTTATTATACATTACATATCGAATATTGATGTAGTGGTCTTATTACAACAAGATCACACGATAAAGGCAATAATAGGTTTGTGCTGAGACACAATAAACGGAATACTGATTGTCTTCAATTTCATTATTACATATATTTTTAGGCTGTTGTATATGATATTTGCAAAGTAAAGTTACTCTGAAACATTTTATGTCGACACTTCTATAAAAAGATTGGTGTTATTGGGAAGTCACGTATTAGACAATATTTTAGAAACATTTCTTAACCGCAAGTTGTATCATGGATCGTAACTGAGAATGATGTAATTTTTTGAACTGTCAATTCCTTATTCTTCATCAACATGTAATTTATCTACGTTGTTATTATTCCTATACATTTGTTTATGCTGATAACGCAAAGATAGACGTTCAATCGTTCTTGAAACAAATAATTGTTGATAAAATAGTGTATATAATTTTCTTTGTGCAGACACTTTAAACTTTGTTCATAATGTATTTATACCTGTAACTTGAATTCATTCTGGTACCATTTACATTAAATGTTTGTTTTTGAATACATCATCTGTTGTATCCTAATAGTATACATTTGTAACTTAACGCTATGCACATTTCCTTTCTTGGTTGTATTGCTACACATGTTTTGAATCAATTAAGACATAGTTAAATAGTGCAGTGAAAATGTTCAATAAGTTTGTCTTTTTGCGTCAACTTAATAAACATTTATATAGTGCTGCTGTCCTAAGTATTCCTAGTGATCATTTTTGCCCCTTTTAACAACAATCTCAATTTCTCAATTTCTTGTCATAAATACACTTGTGAGCGTAAAATATCATTACATGAGATATTTAGTGAGCCGTGTTTTATTTACATTATTTGGTTCCGCCAGAACATTACTGATTGGTATTTATTTATGTAATTATTTCCTTATTGATATTCTGTTATAAGATATATCGGTTCCAATAAAATATCATTTGTATATTATCATAATACTTGCACATATGTTGTCTTACTTTCATCCATGAAGCATAATAGAATAAAATATATCTATTGAAAAGGTATGCTGTAGTCTGCAATAAGACATATTGCATTGTGCTAAGGTCATTTTACAATAAAGCTCCTTATATCATTTGATTTGAAAATCTGCAATTAGAAAATGATTATTCATATTTTTACATCCCTTTTTCTTTGTAATTGTTCTTACAATTCAACCAAATTAAAACTAAACGTTGCCAACAAAATAAAATCTAGTTTCTGGAATAAATCATCAGGCACTATTTCATTTAAAGAATGGTACATTCAGAAACGGGATATATTCTTAAGTCTAATCTGTTATGAAGTTCTACAATGCAAACTTTTATAAACCACTCCTGGTTACCTGTAATAGTAATATAACTATTTCGACCATACACCACACCATTCTACAATCCATTAATGACATGCGACAGTTTACTTTAATTTTCCATAATATGAACTATTTTAGACTTAATTATTGTGTTATCTATAAACGGAAATACGCTATATTTTATATGATATTCTATGTAAAGACATTGATGTATGGATAACTTTGCAACCTGTTAAAGATATTCTTAATTAATAATTATTTAATATTTTGAATAAACGTTATTAGCGTTTTGAACTTGAAACTTAATATTTGATTTTCCTTTATGATATTAATTAAGATCAACAAAGAAACATCATAGTCTTGTCTTCAGAATTAATTAATATTGTTATATAGCTTGATTTTTAATAATTATTGATTCTGTAAACCTTCTACTTTTATGACTTTATTTTGTGGTTCTTCGATACCACAAATCTAGGACAATGGTCATAAGGAAATGTTCTAATATCGTCATATGACAAATAAAATAGAAGTAATTTAGAAATAATTACAAACTTACAATCACGCACTCTACCGCACTGCTAGCTTGGGACATCAAAATGAGGTTTATGAGTTTGATTCACTGGCCATTTCTACTGAAGCATGAAGGTTCGAGTTTTTGATACAGAAAGTGTTTTTGTTTATTGAATAATAGTTTCCCTTGGTAATGAAATCCAATTAATTGGCAATATTTCAAACCGACACCAGTGGGTAAAATAAATACTGACTAGCGGTTACCTTGTGGTATGTCGCACCCTAGAGTCGGCATCGCCAAGGAAACATGGAATTATTAGAATAGTACTAAGTCGTGATTTTCGGTGAAGAAAAGTGTAATAGGCTTGAAGCATCGATAAGATTAAATAGAATTAGTATATGGAAACTGATTTACAAGTAACAATACAAAATTAAGCTTGTCAAACAGAGCATTTTTGTTTCGTTTTTGTATTACTTTATGAGAAATGTATTAACTTAAACTCTTTCATAATCATAGGCATGAAATACGATAGATGAATCGTAATAAAATACAGCGATACAATTATAAACGTTTATGTATCGAGTGCACCGCTGATCCGGTACGGTAAGAGAGAAACTACGGCTGGAACCAAGGTATATCTCAGGCTATTCTCATGTCAAGCGTCTCTATTCCCTCCCACCCTCTCTCTCTACCGAGTCTATGACGGTTTCTGTCAGAACTGATTACACACTTAGTAGAAGCTAGCTAAAGAAAACAAACATATAAACGTAAAGTCTACACACCTCCTGAAGCAAGCCAAGGGAGGTAATCCCGGCCTTTCTTGTCCGAATCAGCCTCCGCAGCTTATGTCACCCCTGACGAACGTTACATACAGAAGTGAAGACTTGTATGGTTAAATGATACAAAATACCAAGTCTATCAATAAATACACACGTAGTGTACGTGTCTGACCGCCAAAGCCGGGCAAATCTCGACTTTGATATTTTTGACGGAGATACAAGTTATATCGTTTTAACTGCTTGACATGATAACAGTACACGGGTTTATCTGAGTATCTCGCGCTCCTCCATTTATGAAATGGGAGTTAGGTTGAGTCGACACGCACCGCGAGAGCTAGATATTCCCGATACTCCGTGTAACCACTTTTATCACTGTAAATGAAAGCGACAACAATACCAGCAACACGACACCTGTATTTGTTTGGTAATTTTATGCATCGCACATTTCAACTTTGCATAATTTGATTAACTCGGATTGAACAGAAGCCAGGTCCAGACCGTTCTCTTCAGAGAGGGCCTGATTAGATATTCCCAGATACAGGGACTGGTGATTTATACACCGACTTCTCGCAACCTTTTATCCATATTTTCCGATAATGTTAATGGTGTCTTTCACTGTTATTTGAATACTTATCTCTGCAATACTATCTTATTAACATGTTGTATGTGACCATATACATAGAGACGGCAACCCCCTCTCATCAGCTGCCCCTCCGGTGTCGGATCGGCTTACCCTACAACGAAGCTGATCCAATTACCAAATTCTAATTTCAATGGAATATTCTAAGTGAATGCTTATATTACAATATATCATGAGGGAGAATAGCCTACCAGGGCTTCGCACCACTGTCGTTGTCTCCAGCTAAGCGCTGTGTCATCTATCCTTAACCTCATCCAATAAAAACAAGATTTTATGTTCTAAACAGCGTTTCATTTTTTCCCTTTTTTAGCCATTAAATCCGAACAACCGAAATACCGCAAATTGCGTCAATACTAATCAGCTAAAGTCCACTAAAATTCTCAGGAGACAACACATCACTACAATCAACTAAACAAAACAATTCAATAATCATATTATATATGTGGGAGAGGATAACTTCAAATGTAAACTTGACGAAGAAATACAATAGTATCATTGTATGATATGATTATTCTGTATCGCTACATCTTAGCGCTGCTGCTTTATCAGTTTAATGCGATAGTGACTCTGTGCATGTATATGCTATGTTGAATTTACACAGTGTTTTCTTGTGTGAATTTTTCTTTTGTTCGAATTTGTTACTATTGTGAATTATTATATTTCGTTAGAAAATGGAATAACATTAGTAAATGTGTATTCGTGCCATCTATTTAATACCATAGTATACATTGATTTGGGATATAGTGAAACACAAATAAATAATAATCTATAATAAAATTCATATTTCCCCTTTCACAAATATTTTTATAAGATATATTTTGTTAATATTTGACTGTATGCATCACACGAATATTTATAAAACAAGCTTTATAAGCAAAATAGAACTAGCCTTTTGGGGAATTTAAAATGATACCAGAGTTTCAGATGTTATACAGAAAGACAACATTTTCCCAAAATACATTTCAAGACATTGTGTTTGATACTTTAACTAAGGGTTATGCTGAGCTGACGAGTCCTCGTGAACCGGAACACCTTATGACGTGGCAAAACATTTGCTTCAACATCAACAAAATATAATTCAAGATTTTTATTTTTTTAGTTACATTGACAATTTTCAAATATGTACTTATAAATGTATAAAATCTGTAAAAAATATACTTCAAAGTATTCCCGTTAGAAGGAAATATATACGAGAAAATATATCTCTTTTTCTGATCCGTCAGGTAGATTTTCTCTTAGATACTTTTCTCATTGCTAACGTGAAAAATTAGAGATTTTCACATAAAACTAAAAGTATTCAAGGTAATTTTAGACAAATTATTGCTACGATTCAGCATAACACCGGAAGAGCTATTCCAAATCACAGAAGCCTGATATTAGTCCTTTGAATTGAAACGAACATAAAAGCCCAAAAATAAACGAATAACAATAAAAGCTACAAAATGTAAAATATCAAAATTTTAAGAGCGCGTTAAGTTGCAAATTTTGGTGAATGTTATTGAAAGGTTTATTTTGTGCACTGTATCTATTTAAAAACGGGTTGGTGAGAAAGCAGATTGGAAAAGTGATAATAGAAATTATAACCCAAAGCGCCGATTATCTAAGATAATTGTTGCTAACGTGTGTACAATCGCCTTCATCTGTAGTCTCGCTTCATGTACCTGAAAAAATACGAGGTATTTACCTAGAGAAAATGTGTCTGATCTACAGTCATACACAGAGTACGTACACACGGCAGCACACCTACTACTAGTATAGGTACAG
Organism: Chlamys rubida; assembly: GCA_032359455.1. Lineage (NCBI taxonomy): Eukaryota > Metazoa > Mollusca > Bivalvia > Pectinida > Pectinidae > Chlamys > Chlamys rubida. Next base: position 12,643 of record JAUMHH010198867.1, on the reverse strand, counting down.
AGTACGTACACACGGTAGCTCACCTACTACTAGTATAGGAACAGAGTACGTACACACGGTAGCTCACCTACTACTAGTATAGGTACAGAGTACGTACACACGGTAGCTCACCTACTACTAGTATAGGTCAGAGTACGTACACACGGTAGCACACCTACTACTAGTATAGGTACATGTCTTGTATGCTAAAAATGTTGGATAACTATAACCTCTACTTATAAAATGTAAACAACATACATCAAATCAATATGTATCGCGTATTTTAAAAAAGAGTACTATATTCGTTTCGCACGTTATCATTTACATGTTTAACGATTATTTATCAATTGTAATAGTAAGTTATATAATACATGAAAGGAAGACAAAATGATACAAATATAGTTTTATTAGAAGATGGAACAAAATAAAAAAGTTTATAACACAATATAAACAAATTATAAACATACATGTATGTCTTTGTCAATATACCCCCCAACAGATTAGAGCGGGTTATTGTAAACGACTAAAACACATATTAAGTTATGAAAAATATGCTAATTGCATCATGTATAAATAGAGGTAGACCAACTATTGTTCAGGGGGTTAGTAAGTAAAACTGTATAAATAATGTAGCAAGTTGCAGTAATGAACTAATTGACAATGGTAAGTATATGATGTATTCAACGCATCATTCCAAGATAGGTCGTTAACAACATAGAGTTATAATTAAATATCTTATTCATTATGTCTAAGGAAATGCTCGTTAGCTTTAATTCAATCAATATCATGTTAAAACGTTAACAATATTTATTTTAGTTGATCAGACGTTTTGTGACCAAATATTTACAAATACACATGTTTACTTAATTGTAAGCTGGATTTTTTATTGACCAGCCAAATGTATCGAATTGGATGAATACTATTGGAGATAAAATAACAATCAGTATAGATTAGTTGAAGACAATACGGCTATAATGGTGAGGGTTTCGAACCAATAACCATGATATGTAGGTGTCGATCCACTGACAGTTTATACGACTTCAATCCATTATATTGCGTTCGATTTTGTATCTGTAATCTTTGACAGATATCATGAAAACACAGGAATGTCCCGTTAATGGGTCATTACATTCTAATCTCATTTCGAGAGAAAGGGATACATTTGGATAGTGTTTGTAATTACTCTGATATCTACTGTTGATTTTGTGACATTGGGATTGTCCCAATCACGATCCTATCGGTCTCGTTCTTATCATACTCGATGGTGCGCAATGTTTTGATATGATTTTATGACTATGAAAGTACATTAAATGGATAGAGAGATCAAATGTGATATTCATAACAGTTGTTGTTGATATATATATATATATATGTTTCAATTATTTAGGGTCACGTGTTATAAATGTCTGATAACGGATCGGGGTGTGTGCTGGTCAGTAGAACGTTGGATATGTTAAAGAGCTTATGTGGACGGCGTTAATTTTTCAATCCTTTTGACATAATTGTTAACGACTTTGATGAAAATCACAGCAGTGTTACTTTAAAGGATGGGCAATATTGTAGATCTATCATCATTAAGGTGCCTAATGCGATTTTTTTTTTTTTTATATTAGATATCGATTATTGAGCTGTAAACCTGTTTTATTTCTGTAATAAAACAGTATTTCAGTGGAAACCTGAAATATCAGAATAAACTCAAAGCATTACAACATGTAGGCATTATTTTTTTCCCATGCATCACACAATGATATAGAACAATATTTTAACAAAGTAGATGGCTATAACACAACAAATTAAAACACCATAACATAAAGAAATAACAAAACACTAAGAAAACAAAGTACAAAATCATTTTAACTGAACTTACATTGCATCATAACAACGTCATAACACAACACAATATAACATGTTTACACCTAAACGATAATTGTACCCTATCCTAATTTGTGCATATATCTTCTTTAGAAAATTGACGTTTTTCATGGTTTACTTCCCAGTATATGTCATTAAGTGATTGTTGTGCTGTGGGAAGCTATAAGCATAGAAATGGCTGGTAACTGACATGTGTAATTCATATATGGCATACAGTTTAGGTAAGATTTTCAAAACAAAAATATAAAATTTAAAAAAAAATCAGTTGAATTATTCTTCATTGAGTTGCAGAAGAATTGTTTGGTTACAATACTTGTGTAGTTTTGTTTAGAATCATGTGAAAAAGATTTTTCTGGGTTTATTAAGTTAAAGAGCTTCTAATAAACTGAAATATATCGAATTTATGCAAATGAAAGCAGATTTAGTTTGAATACCTCAAACAATTCTTTTGATTTCAATTGAATTGTTTAAAGATGGTGAATTCAATCATGAAATTAAATTACAACTTTATGGATATCAACAATGTCGTGGTATGGTTGGGTTTATCCAACTCTTCAAAGAGGTATTTCCTTTCGAATTATCACAATGCACATGGTATGCAACCTCGGCATTATTCATAAATGTAATTGAAATGTTGTCTTTAATGAAAAAATAAGCATTCTCCGCTAATGACATTAACTTCCTAAAGCCCGCTTTACCTGGCTTTATATTTATAGTATTGCGTGTCTGTTTGTTGGACTACTAGTGGTGTAAGCTACGGTACGTTGCTTACCCATTGTTCGCGTTTCTCCTCTCCTTCAGAAGGACCGGATTTAGTACAATATTGCGTGGCTTCGTTTGCCCTTGAAATCCATACTTGAGGATTTTACGATATAATACTGTACTTATTACCGTGGGAAAAGTATTTACAACGCAATTTGATGCTAAGTTTTTCCTTACACTGGTCTATTGAAACGTTCTTTTAAATCCCATGTTTCTTTTGTACTTTGCGTGAAAACAATCACATCAATACCTCATACCCGCCCTACCTGTATCACTTTTGGTTGATATGTTCTATTAATGTTGCGGTGACATTGGGTCTCAGTAGTCGCCTGTAGATCTGCCTCGAGTGACCCGGAATGACTAAGGAAACACATTGCCTGGGTGGTGGGTACGTAAAAACAAGTCAGCATCATGCCATGAACAACAGTGCCGATTGTGTAACCTGTGATAGATACCAATATGTACGATAGAAGGGAAACAATACAATTAATGCGAAATTAATTCGACCTTGTCTAGAAGGACACATTTGATGATGCAAATAATAAAAGACCTTCGTTTTGTTCTAATAAATTAATACGTACCCGAAGGAGGTTTCATCGTGGTGGTTAATCTCTTCAATACACGATATTATATAATCAATGTTCGATCAGCATTCAACTTTTAAACAGTAAATACGTCGCTATGTCTTAATTAATCTTCAATATCATCGTGACGACAGGTGGACACATCACTACATTATCGTTAATGTTCAATACGTAGGCAGAATTGTAGCTTATTTAAAGTAATAGCTTCATAATATATGTAAATGTTATGATTGCATATGCGTCACATAGAAGAATAGATGGAAATGTTAAAACTTAATAAAGACGATTTCTATAACTTACATTATAACATTATTTCTCAAATGTATGAGACATATATCTTAATAACACCAATCTTTATATAAGGTGGATATTATAACGTTAGTTTGGTTAATACTTGTAACTTTAGAAGAAAACTCATTCTGAATAACAATTAAACTAATAACAAACGAGAAAATTATATTATATTTGAAAATGAATATTCAGTCTATATGTATTTTGAAAATGTTAATAAGGTAAAAAAACCGTCGATACAACAGGCCAAGATGAACAGACAAGACGAGGAACCACGGGACATCAACACGAAATGGAAGACATCAAGGAACTTAAACACGTAACAAGTTCACCTAGGTGCTACGGAGGCACCGATCATCATAAAATCAAATAAGCTGTATTTTTTTTCAAATTGCAGCAGTGACCCAACTTTCAATGCACCTAACTAATGACAATAGAATAGGGTGACAAAATCAAAGACGACCAAAGAGTACAGGAAATAGTACTGTCCTCATGTAATTTCAACACTTTATATATTCAAGATTCAAAAGCATTTTATGAACGGAAATATCAACTGATAAAGTTTTTTTCTCTCATGTTATTAGCTAATAGACTTTATCTTCGGGTAGTACAGTTACTTTCAATGTAAGAACATTTAGGTTCGGGGTAAGTTTTAAGTACACCAATGGGCGATGCTACGACACTATCTCGATGTAACTCTATCAATCTTGTGTGTATCTATGATCAACGTATACATCATCACTTCGTGTAGATCTCCCCGCGATTAAGCACTGTAAATTTTTCCCAATGAACTTTAAACATGAAGTTTTACCCTTATAACGTGAGAAGATCCGATAACACGCATTCACTCGGCCAAAAACCTGTCTTATGCAACTCCATGTTCTGTTTTAAATGTTGTTTGTAAAATGTCTCTTTGAATAACTGTGGCATTTAAGAAAATATATGCATTCGTTAAATGCAAGAAAAGGCCAGGAATGATGCATTTTTAGGGTAATATGGTTTTAAGGAAGCAACTTCATCTAGCCAAATGGACACTAGTGTGTGTAGTTTCCATATATTAATGCCAGCGTAGTATACATTATCATCACCTATATAATGGGTTATTAATAGCAAACAAGAGATATCTTTCAAATCGAAGGACATTTTCTAGTACCTATGTCAGCTTAATCTCTAACAAACATTATACGACTGCTTTTAGCACGTTGCATTAAGTTGGTGATGGCGGCATTGACCAACATAAGAAAACACCAATTTAAAGCAGAATATAGAATTGACCATAATGTAGATATCCACAATATGTGCTTTCTAAAGGTACGACGTTACTACATACAAGTTAAATGGAAGCACAATTCCAGGTCTGCAGCTACATGATAATACAATATACCTCAGTTCAAATTGGAGAGTAACTTCCGATATATTGCCTCAAAGCAGTTGTTTTCAGACACTGTGATAATTGAAAAGAACGTTACACATGTAAATACAATATAGAAAAAGCATAAAGGTCTCACGAGTTCCGTTTGGTTTGGATCAGGCGTCAATATCACATGCACTTTGAGCCTGCCTCAAGCTAAGTTCGAACCTAATTTTTCCTTATTTAACGTGGCGTCAGAGTAGAAACTTAAGCTTAAACTTTAAATTGATTGCAGCATTGAGGCCAGGTGTTATACATTCTTATGTGTTGTATAGTACATCCGAGCGTCAACATGTTTTGAATCAAATTATACAAAATATTGAAGCGCAAAATAGAGCAAAACCATCTGCCCTGGTGTTAACACAGTAAACACGCCTCTGTATTCTATGTAATCTTAAGTAATCTATCTTCACTATATCTGTTTTTGTTGCCAAATGCAAGAGGATTATATGTGTTTGTACTAAATATTTGTTACCAGATAAAAGAATTTTCAATAGTAATTAGAAAATTAGAAAATAGTAACCTCATTTTTGGCCCAAAATAGTTAATCTTAATGAACCATATCCTAAAACGTATGAAGAAAGCATCGCCTATATATATAATAAGTATGTAACGATGCTTAACGTACCCAAATATAGCAGTACTTGGGAGAGGGTGGGATCAGAAAAAAGAAATATTTTTTTTATATAAAAAGGGTTATACCTATCAATTTTTTATATGTTGATTCAAATAAATTTGTCATCTATTATTTATAATAGGATATCATGAAAACAAATTAATAACTCAAAGTAGTTGCGACTTATAAACCAGTCAATGATATCCGACCTGAAAATCTATCCATTCAAATACATAAAATAATAATAAAGAAAATCATAAATATCAAAATAAAACGATATAATGAATATCTCAATTAATTAGTGAGGAGTTCCTCTTATTCATCTGTATTTTTGTCCCGGAAACACCTACGTCACCGCACACAAGCTGGGCAAACAAGCTGCGGTCTGTACTAACGATAATCACACCCGTAAAATACACAGCTTTTTGCTAGTGTAACAGATCGGGTGATGAAAGCATGTGACAGTCGTATAACGTGTGGAACATACAAGTTGTGGAAAAAATAAACCGTATGGGATTTTGAATTTTACACTTGAGGGAAATCTTCTGCGGTATTCGCGTTAATGTATACATGTTTATTTGTTGATCTGTAGGCTTTTTGTTGTTGTTGTTTTATTAAATGTATTCATTTGAAATATATTGATATCGAGCTCATTATTAAATAACCAATTTAAACTTATTAATACAAAATTATTCAAATCATAAAACACTTCTTTTGAAAACTGCGGAACAATTGCGCCGGCTGTTTATATCATGTCATTTCATACTCAGTTATGTGTGAAATAAACTTGCGCACAACTAAGAGTACCTGAATATTTCATACTGATGGGAATTAGAAAACATTTCAATATCCTTATTGATTGTTAGCGACAAAATGCCTATATTACATGTTTTTATACCTATCAATATATCACAATGCAACATGATACACAATACAGCACACATCCCTTGTTGGGACTGTGTAGTGGCACTATAGATACATCGAGGAGTAGGTGTAAGGATAAGTTTACGTCAGGTAATTTGAATACATGAATAATCAACACGGCTCATTATGCTGACGTCTTCGAGCAATTTAATCATGAATAAACGACCACTGTTAAATATGGAGACGATCGTACATGGAATCTAATTTCAACGCCAGTTGTTTTTTCAGTCACAATGTAAGTATATATAAGGTTAAAGGCGGTAAAAATGCATATCCATGAGCGACATCTATAAACCATCATTACCACAATTGGTAAATCATCTTCTTTGACATGCATTACAGAACAGCTTTTTGATGTTTTGTCGGTTTTAACTAGCTGTTAATTGATCTATGATAATATATATTTGAATATATATTTCGTCAATTGCAAGGCGTTTCAACTTGTTATATGTTTTTTGCTTAGCTTTACAGTGAAAATGTGAAGAATAAAAGTTTAAGTAAATATACGTACGAACGAAACAAGATAGCTGCCTTTTGCCATTAGTCATCAATCACGTCAGATAATTTATCGATTTTTAAAAATTCAATTCAAGTAAATATCTATTTCTGAAACCTTCTGAGACAAACGTAATATCATGATTACACGATTTGTGTAGCATATATGTTTTGATAGCGGACAATGTACCATACTGTTTGTAACTTTACATAGTTCATATACTCAATCAAAGCGTACATTTTGCTCATTTGATGGATTTTAGACCACACAAAGAAATTGCCATTAGTTTGAACTTAGATGATTGAAATTGCGACGTCAAAATATGATTCCTTCTACTTTAGCAGCTTTCCTCGATCTTCACTAACAGCCTGACCAGCAGAGACGGAGTACTACTAAGCTGTCGATAAGGCGGATGATTTCGTCTTTCTGATTGTGAATTTTCCTTTTCTTGATAGTAACATTCCTGTTTCCCCTACTTTCGTTGTTAAAATGTTGTAGTTGATTAAGTATTCAAGACTGTTCTCCGAATATCATGACTTCCGTAATAGATAGCCACTTCCTACGGCCAAATATACAACACAGCGTTTCCAAAGATACAGGCTGACGAAAACAATGGACGCATTTTATGGTCGCAACCATTATCTCATAGAAAGTGTGATATTTAATAGTTTGATATGAAGTTCGATGTTTTTTATTTTGCTCAGTTGTGTTCCTTGTGGTTTAGCTGTCACTTCGAGTGTTCTCGGTATAAGGACCTGACAACTTGGATTACACCTATAATCAGAAGACGCTTGCCCTCCCGAAATTCCAAATCGTATTCTCCTTGTACTTTTGCAATGTTGTCCTTGTAGATCTTTCCCCTGTTATCTTTTGCCCTAGTTTTATCGATTTCAAGATATGGTATTGTTGACACTTCAGTATTTTCTTGTTGTCCTCACGACGTCATAATTGGTGATATTACACATGGTCCATATGATGGTGTTTTAATATTGCATAACAGTCTGAGCCTAAAGGTAATTTACAGTCGTACTTACTCCAAACTTGATATACATGAAATTCCAAAATTGTATTGAGTGTCGGTATCGAAGAACTCAATCAAATCCTAAAATGTGATTAAATGTTGAAGTGGATATTTTCCATATTTTTTTTTTATTTTTCACCAAACAATTAAAAGAGACGTTCGGAATGAAGACGTTAATAACATATTGTGTATTTATTTAAATCTGAATTAGCCTTTGTTATTTTTCTAGCATTCCTTCTAAGTGCCTTAACCGTATAATACATGCATAATCATCATTAAGTATATCTTTAAGTTTTCGTAGCCCAGCAAAGTCTTCTGAATAAGGAAGTGCCTTCGGTTTCTCTTCACTTCTTTATACCTCTTAGTGTTTAAACTGATTTCCGGCCAATGTGACCGGAAATGATATTTTTTAAGGATTTTGTGCGATACTTTTAGATCATTTCTTTAAAACAGATATACAATGAGCATTTTTTATTATTATGATCCGATAGGAGATGCAGATTCGATTAAATCAATCGATATATATTTTTTGTTTAACTTCCTCCTAATCGCCCCCTTAGAGTGTGAACCAAGAGGGCCAGCTTACGTATACGAAGTGTTGCAGGGGTATAACGTATGTCGTATGTCGCTGTCAAAGCATTATGTCTGACAAATTGCTTGCTTGTGTAACTGCAGGCAAATTAAGATGCTGGTATTTATGGGCTGATTTACGTTCAAACGTCGCCAATAAATGTAATCGCTAACTGTGCGTTAGTCCATAAAATATTTTATGGGGCTTTACAATTAGCCAGATGAAAAATTAATCATATACCTACATATAGATGTAACGTTTTATCGGTTCTGGGAATTGGTTTCTCCCCTGTCGAACAAGTCAGCTACCGAAATTAAAAATTCATTGTCTGGATGATATCGTCAGCGGTTTAAAATATTAATTCACGTTTTAAAAGTATTTCCGTTATACAGCAAATTATGTTTCTAAAACTCCAACGCCTATACGGCTTGTAATGAAGAAATTTTGGTTATTTGGCCCGTGACGAAATCGAAAAATTCTGCCAGTGTAATGACTACACAGTATCGTAATGCTCACAAGGGTCGTTATATGCGGTCTAGTAGATCGCTTTAGTGAAGTGTTGATAGACAGTTATCGATTATTACTGGCAATGCAGTAGGATAGTTGATATCGACATTGTATATATTTTACTCCCCTAGTAATGCATAGGTGAATGAACTCCAGAATTGTACATAAAGCTTAAAATTATTTAAGAATTCAAAAAACATAGAGGATATAGTTAATTAAATCAAAAGGCAACTAATAAACTTCGCTATACCTTATATATTACGAATTTACGTAATATATTAGGTTATATATTTGCGCCTTATTAATGTCTGCGACTCGTGAAGATGCAAAGAATAGGCAGATTTGGCCCCAGTTCAAAATACAACTTCATGGCAGTATGTCATTAAATGATTAATGATCATAAATTGGTTTGACAGGTGTCTCCTTTTACTCTTTCTGATTTAATCAAATCAAAATGATATAAATGTCATTTAATGCATCACTGCAGGAAACAATATTCAGACAGTGTGTAGTTAATAAATAACATACTGAGAGTGACTGTTTAAAACTGTCGTTGCAACAAAGACGCCATTTTTATTGATATATAGTTTTTACAGTATGTGAAACACACGTCAAAACAGAGCATACTTGAGAAACAGCTTTAAGATGTGGCTTAGAAATAAGAAAGTATGGGTGATTGTTTTAATCTTCTTATATATAGACATTTCCTACATTTGTACTTAAAGTTAAAACAATTTCACCTAAAAGCAGCTTACAATTATCCGATGCTGTTAGTGCACTTCCGTCCAACAACATTGCACATATCTGATTGCGAGATCTCAGTTATATTATCCTACTTGAGACCTGAAGAAAAATATAAAATGCTTCGCTTGCGATAAACATTAGAAATGTAAACAAATCCTACATTTTCCGCCATTGTTTCTCCATTTAATATTGCATTTTAAATAACCTGTGTATGTCATTGATTTGAAAGTAACATTTCGCAGATTAATCACTTGTCTTATCATTTAAGGGACTTAGAAGTCATGTGACCGGTTCGAGTGCCATTTTGCCGTGTCTAGGTTATGACACCGCAGTGAAGTGACACTTTAAATTTGTCCTTAAATGGCTCAAGCATCTGTGGACGCCGTCTGTATATGCCCTTATAGGGCTGATTCTAGGACAGAAAGTCCAAAACGAACAAACTTAGATGCCAGAAAGAAAGAAAAGTTTGAATAAAGGTAGAGACTTTATCCTTCGAACTCAAAATGTATTAAACGATTGTAAAATAAACAAAAGAACGATCTACATGAAACCCATTGAAAAAATACAAGGATAATACGACCAGGTGTTCCGGAAGGGTAAACGTCTTTTTCTACATAATGTCACGTCCTCAAACCAAGAACACGAACAGGGACAACTAAACCGTAAGGCCCACTATTGAAATTAATAAAAGCATCCAATTTTATAGCAAACAAAGAAATAGCATTTTCCCTTATGAGATGATAGCGACCATTTAATATGTCCATAGGCTGCATCACCCTGGATCGTTCGTTGGAAGCCCTGAGTTGTAAGGACATCTATCTGTCTATTTGTCTATGTAAGGAAAGCAGGGAAGTTGCTAGGTAATACTCACCATCGGAGGGTTGAAATCCTACCGCTTATAGAACAGCTTATCAATAAGCCGTCTCTGTTAGTCGTGAAGGTAAAGATCGAGCAGCTGAATTAGAAGAGACTGTAGTGTCCTTGATTTCAAACTCAGGAGGGTGTATTCTGAGGATGTAGTCAGGTGAAATTGAAGGACCTGGTGAGGCTTTTGCTACCAGTCCTAATGTGCCTGTCAATAAAATCTATCTCATAGAAAACATATATGAGATGGTTGCACAGCTGATGGAAGTTGTTATGCAGAGTTTATGAACCTCTCTGTGTCACATCAAGCAAGTTATTTGAGTTCATACGAAATAACAAAATGTGAGTACATGCAGAACTTGATTTAGCTTTCGGGTTAGTAGATGGGTAAAAAGAGATTACATAAAGACGTAGGTTACCAGCTCTTACATTTATAGATGGTAAATTGCTTCATCTTGTTAAAGTGATAGATTGCCAATTGATTGATAACAGTATTACAGTGAAATAACATAAAACTCGGATGGAAAACAATTTTGTAATTAGCCAAGACCATGTGCTTCTCCTTTAGTGTCCTATTATCATTTATTTATGTGAATTAAATGGTAATTGCTGTTTACTTTTACTAATTTTGTAAGTGTCATGGTGCATTAGTATTTCTACAAGTGGTTGAAAAGTGTGAGGTATAGTTGTTCCCATTTCTATGCATAAGGTGTTTGCGCTGAGGTCGTTTATACATTTTTATATGTTTTAAGTGTATAAATTCATATAAGTTTATACTTTTAAGGTGTATGTGTTTAGGCAATTTTTCCTGTATGATGTGTGTAAATTAAGATCGTTGACACGTGTATTTTATCTATAGTTATAATAATTATAATACACTGTAACATAATTATTACATATGGAGAGTAATTAGGTTACGCGCATGTGTTAAGGAAGGTCACACGGTGTGTGTGTGACATAATTATGTATTTCGATGATTTACAAGTATATTTGTTGTATTTAAGTTTTGAAGTTCCAGTCTTTTGTTTCACGTAAATGTAGTGTGTACTACCGTCCTCCAAAGTTATGTCCCCTTAATTCTGTCCCTTGTTGATTTATTTCCAGTCACGAACAAAGCATTTGCCTGTCTATTTTCATGTTCAGAGTTCACATTTTAGTATTCTATATGAGAGCTTGGAGCCGCTCATCCTTATCTTAGATTTAACATAAAAAAGTGTATCGTGCTCGCCGATCTACGTCCACAGCGGGCACGCGATACTCTAAATGTATTATACCTGCATATATTATCACACCCCAAAAATAGCTTGTCACATACTTTATTTAATTTTCTTAACAAAATGTGGTTTGGTTTACTACCATCTTTTTCTTGAATGTAATTACAATAATGAGAGCCCTGACAGCGTGAATAAGAATGTCTCCATTCCTCCTGTTGAATGTATGAACTACACGTATTACATCCATAGCATTAACATTTCAACCCGAATTATTTGTCAAAAAGGCATTTGTATGTGACTAAGTTTCTGAAGGAGGCGTTGCGTGTACAAGGGGGCAAAACATTACTATACATCATGAGCATGACACCTATTGTTACGTAAATATCGCGCGGAAGCCAGTCAAGTTCAGTACAGTTTCGTCATATCTCTCCTTGTCTCACCAATACGTGTATAACAATGAGGAAATGTATAATGCATACATGGTAAAACACACATTGATGACCTGTTTTCCCAAACATTCAGGTATATTTACGTGTACGGTAAAGAGCACACACCTAACTAAGATACTGTACACACTCATCAACATCACAGACCCAACAGAAACAGATGATAACCAGGAGCAAACAACCTACAACAGCATAACCTAAACAGCAAACAACCTACAACAGCAAACAACCTACCAGCAAACAACCTTACAACAGCAAACAACCTACAACAGCAAACAACCTACAACAGCAAACAACCTACAACAGCAAACAACCTACAACAGCAAACAACCTACAACAGC